>MEJB01000001.1:1264435-1424041 GCA_001752375.1 Rhazya stricta | reverse complement strand
GACAATACATTAGATTCAATGCCTTCGCCTAAATTAAATAGGAAAATACGGAAACAAAATTATTAATGTAAGTGCAACAATTCATATTTTGAAAAAAAATTTCTTCTTAAATGATTTATATTTTAAAATAAAAATAGTACCGCAAATTTAACTTAATAAGCTTGTAATCCTCCTATTGTCTTTTCACTTATTACTTAGTAAATTTGAAGGTTTCTATTAATTAACCTAACTCATCTCAAATCCGGATTAAATTATCTTTTTTATTTAATTTAAAATAGAGCATCGCGAGGTAATTTTTGAGCTGAAATATGTTAGGTTAAGAACACTCTCAAATTAATTTAGTTTAGAATAATTGATAAATAAATTCTCGAAATATCAGGGTTCAACTCTAATTAACTCAAATATAAAAGAAAAAAGACACAGCATATGCATGTTGGAAGTAAAAGAAATTAACATGGTTCACTAGATTTGGGGCACTAAAATTTGTACAGGGTCGACCAACGACAACACTTAAGGAAACCCGTGAGTTGATTATTTTTCATCTGTCATCCCTCGATCTCCATGTTCTGGTTCGCAGTCTCTTAAATTGCTGATACAAAGAAGGAACAAAATTACAAGATTGAGGGCCCGCTCCCAAAACAAACAAAAGGAAAATTAATAAGTGTTTCTCAACAAAGATAGACGAGGATTTAACCAGAAAAGTTCAAGAAAGAAGCCAGGCAAGCATGGCCGCACTTTGCTTCTCACTTTCCAGTTCAACTGGATTTTTACTTTTATCACTGCTATCACAATCTCCTTCCCCGTTGCCCGATGATGCATCCCAGAGCCAGGACAACATGCTCGATTCATCGCTCCATATCTGGCTATTTCCATGATCAAAATCATCCCACAATTGCCATTTCTCCCATTCATTCACAAACGAATTTACTGGAGAACAAGCTTGCCCCTGCTCGCCGTTAACTTCACTTGATGTTCTTTCGTCGCTGCCCACTATTCCACCGGCATCTCTATTGTCGTCCAAAATCATGGTATCCAGCTCTCCGCCGGTCATTATGTCGTCAAGACACAGCATTTCGCTCTCCGGTCCTAATCCATATGAAGTAGCTAATACGTCGTTACCACTTGGTACGTTATCTCGTGTGAATTCAGTAGGTTGCAGCATTAAACTCCTGCTTTCTCCGACTTCAGGAGCTAACGCGGCCGTATCGGGCTGTCCAGATCCTACGTTTCCTTCCTTTTTGGCACATCCTTCTGGCATAATTTCAGTGATATTTTTCTCTTTCCAAGAAATGGCACTAGACRAGGTCTCTTTTTCCAGAGTTGGCGTGCTGGGCATACGCACTGCAGTTACATTCGCTGCTGTTGTTTCTCTTGGTTTCTCCGACGGTATCGAGGACACTCTTGTCAAAATGTTGTAGGTTTTGTTCCTTTTCATCTCCGATCGACTCGTACGACCGCCTCGTCGCTTGTTTACAGTTCCAGTCTTGACTAAATCCATTGCGGCCGCTGGTAAAGGTTCGGTCCCTCCTGGCCTCCTGAAGCAGTGAAGCTTTCTGCTTAAATGAGAGTTCCAGTAGTTCTTTATTTCATTGTCTGTTCTACCTGGCAAGCGGCCCGCAATCAAAGACCACCTAGAAAGGACAATAACAGTGATCTCGTCATTATTTAATAATTCCCAACGAATTACGACTGCACGTTAGATTGTGGGTAGGAAGGAAGACAATCAGCGCTTGATATTTGAGTCTTTATCAAAGTCATAAAATCTTTTTGCTTTTTGYTAAGACACATGGACTCATGGACACRGAAACGCAGACTGTTAGAAAGCAACCCGACCCATGATTGGACTTCAGAGCTTCAAACTTTTCACCGACAGATTATTAATAGAAGAAAAGAGAAAGCACAGTTAAAGCTGGACTCACCTATTACCCAGAGAGGCATGCAACTTGATGATTATTTCTTCCTCCTCTGAAGAAATGTTACCTCTCTTCAAGTCGGACCTCAAGTAATTAATCCATCTCAGTCTGCAACTCTTCCCACACCTTAGCAAACCTGCAAAATATATYAGAATCCACCAAATTATATTTTCAGAAAGGATGTTCCATTAAACATTCATATACAGTAGTAAAATCTGCAATATAATAGTTGAATTAAGTTGTGCTTGTTGGTTCATTTTCTGTACCTGCATTCTTTGGCAATGACCTCCAAGAGCCTTCCCCATTTGCCTGAATGTACTTGGTCAAGATTTCATCTTCTTCTGCCGTCCACCTCCCCCTCTTCAGACCCACCTTCTCGCAGCAAGGTGCTCTTCCCATTTCTCTTGGAATTTAGTGCAGCTGGCGGTGGTGACTTCAGTTACACAGAGAGAAGCTAGCTAGCTATCGCGGTGCTGCTCTCAGCTGGTTTGACTTGCTTGTCGAAACTAGTGCATGCATGACACACTTCTCTCAGGAGAAGTTGAGTGTTTATTAATTTTATTAGAACCGAGAGAGAGATAAAAAATGGAGAGATTTATAGAGAGAGTGTGAAGTAGGGAACAATGATGGACATATCTATATGTGGTGATATATGATGCCACGAGGACTAGTAAGCAGGACACTTGTCGTGGCTTATCCACCGTCGAGAGCCTCGTGACGGGGCTTCGATCTCCCACGTTGATTATCCCTCGTACGACCACTTCTTTTGTTATTTCTTTTCGGTCCACCTTAATAGCCTGCACTCCCACTCTCTGCTTTTATTATTTCCATCTAACACTGCTACTTTCTCTCTCTTTCGTATTCATACATCTTCATCCTTTTGGTCCTCCATCTGAGGCTCCCTGTCCACCATAACACCCTACCTCTTCAAATTCAGCATTTATATTATTATGCTTTTACATGAGGGTACCCAATCTTTTTTTTTTTTTTTAAGATGAGGATACCCGTTCTTGGATTATGAAAAGTCAGAAATTTTTTAATATAATTTTCTGCTATATTCTTGATTATTATATACTTTCTACTTTTTTAAATAATTATTCAAAATTATAAAATTGTTTGACAACATCATTTTATTTCTAATTGCCACATAAAATAACTCTGACAAACAAAAATTGATCCCTCTTTTCTCCTTTTCTTACATTAGAAAATGTTTGAAAAAAATATTAATTAGACATTTTTAATATATTCTTTAGTACTCTTGCTATTATATCGATGTGTGTATACATTAATCAGACTTTGACGTGTATATATACTTAAACTAACTGAATTCTAAAGATAGTCTAATATACTTGCTCCTATTGTATCTTTCTCGCTACACATCTTAAATAGCATTGTGTAATAGAAAATATGTATTAAAATATATAAAACTTAGAAAATATATTACTATATATTCAAGGATTTATAGCAAAAAAATTTTTTTTTTCTCTCTATTAAGAAAAGGAAAGAAATATAGGAGTATGAATGGTGCGTAGTTGTCCATAATTTTCAAATATGTGATTAAGATGTTACAAATAAGTAAAACATCCAATTGTTTACCAACAAAAAYATTACTAACGATTATAAAATATTTGACTTTAAYAGAACRAAAATAAATGATTAAGATATTAGAATAAAAATCATCTATAAATTTTTAAAAAATGAATAATACATTAAATTTTAAAAAAATATTAAAAAATGATTGTGGCTTCCTGCCTCTAGCTTCCCTCTTGATCTGAACCCGAGATTCTGAGAGGGAAAACAGAAAGGACATTTCCTTTAATCATAATAAGAGAAAAACGAATTCTGATGAGTGCTGATCCCTTCTCCTTGTTCTCGAGCACTTCTAATCCTCTTATCGAGCAATTGGTTAAAACCTTTTAATAGATTTTTTTTATAAATTTATAATTTCTAAATTTTTTTTAAGAGACATACTTATATTATTATTATCATTTTTAAACTATTCAATATTTTTATTTCATGATATTAATTTAAATTTCGAATCGCGTTGATTTGATTCAGCGCTCTCTTAATATAATATAAGCATAATAAATTATTTTTTACTCTTATTAAAAAATATCTAATTCAGAAATTTGCTAATCTCGACGTCATCAAATAAGGAAACTTGTTGGATGTGTCCTTGCTAATTATCTTAGGTTGCTGTGTTGCGTGTATTAGCTTGTGAATGAATTGGTTTTATTCCGACAAGAATTCACATTTTAGAGGTCATGTAATCATACCGACGGTCCCACAAGAATTCAGGCAAAAACGAGGTCCTATATGCAGTATAGGTAGACCCTAACAGGGCTGGTCCTCCATTGAACCTGAGCTTTCACTGTAAAGTCCGAAAGGACATTCATTTGCATTGCCCAACTTTCAACCACTGTTGGACTATTTGGTTCAGAAATTTCCAAAAAGAAAATGCTTATCAGAGGTATTAATCCATGTGTACCGATACTCCTTTCAAAATCATCAAATCATGAACCATTTCTGGGCTTTTCTATGCCATTCAACTGAGAAAGTCTCCACGACTGGGCTGCTGTATGATCCCGCTCATCAAGGATCGAGTTAGAATTTTAATTTTGAAAAGATGAARTAGTATTTTATGTGATAAAATTTGTATATTTTGTCGCCCCCTAACTGAGTCCTTACTCCCGAGCGATAAATGTCCCTGCGGAAAGGTAGGCAATTACACAGTACAGGTACATTTTTGCGGGAAGTTCAGTTGGCAAAGCCGAATGAATCATATATTGGTACTTGCTTAGGCTATTTATGAACAAAAGAGCTAYCTAATCAAAACCACTTCTGGTATTGGAAAAGCTTTTAAGGGGATTCGATTGGCCTTTTAGCTAAGAACATTTAGGGGTGCATATGAACGTCAACATTTGAGCGGCAGAGAGATTTAGGAGAATTGATGAGTGACCACATTCTTAAATTCTAAAGGTAATTAAAAAATATATATTTTGAAGAGGTAGATATTCTTGTGATGTGATAAAAAATACAACTCAATTATGAAACTTCGATTAAAAACGAAGAATAGAGTTTAAAATGTAATTTTTATGAGGTGAGAGTGAAAAGATCAAAAAATATAAAAACGAGATATGTTTTTCAAAATAAAAATTCTTTATAAATTTTTTTAAAATATTAATTTTGTGTATGATTTTAAAAAAATGTTGAGAAGGCGACTGTTGCTTCCTTCTCCTATCTCCGTCTTAATCATAATAATTGACAAAGTAAATAGAATTAATATATGAAAGACAAAGACAAAAAAAAACACTGACACTTATCTACATTACTTATGGTTACGTCACTTTAATTGGGGATATTTTATAAATTTATTTCTGTTGGTTAAATTTGTTTATGATTCGCCCAACCTAAATGCTCAGCTTCCTGCCCAAAATTACGGGCGGCAAATTTAAACGGGCTATTTATCGTCCATACTGGGCCATTATCTTATTTTGATGCCCTTAGAGTCTGGAATTTGTTCTCCACTCAAAATGGGCACCAACGCAAGCCCAGGAAGCCTTGGAAATTAATTGGGCTTTTAGTTTTAAATTTCCGTAAATGGGACTTCGCCCAAACAAGGATCAGGAAATTTTCATTGGAAAAGTACTTCCCGGAAGACGATGACCCACGCAAAAGGAAAGAAATGAGTTGTGTCTGACTACGTGGCTGGAAACCATTGGCGATAGCAAGTGGGATCGCTCTCTGATTGGTCGTCTACCAGCAAGAACACGGTTTCAAGGTACACTCTTCTTGCAGCAATAGAAGAGCTCTATACTCCTTCGGGGTCACTCTTCCGGGTTTATGTGCTGCAATTTCACAGGAAGAGGGAAAATCACGGCCAACTTCCTGAATTTTGGCAAAGTCTAGATTGTTCTTCTCTACGAGGTGTTAGATCAGATATCAAACCCTAGATTTATCCAAGCAAAGAGTGAATCGTTCGTCCTTTATCTCTCTTTCTCGGGATTTTATATTTGTTTGCCAGACAAAAATGGCGCATCGAATAGGGAAGTTTTTGTTCCTGTTATGCTTTTTATGCTGTTCGCTAATTGCCATTGCAGCGTACGTATCACGGCCTCATTGTTCTTAATATATCATGCATATATAGATCACTGGAGCTTGATGGATTTGCCGTTTTTAATTCATTTGGTTTCAGGAAGAGTTATTATGATATTCTACAAGTACCGAAAGGTGCCTCGGACGAACAGATAAAGAGAGCCTACCGGAAGCTTGCTTTGAAGTATCACCCAGATAAGAACCAAGGAAATGAGGAGGCGAACAAGAAATTTGCTGAAATCAACAATGGTTAGTTCAATATGTTCATTTGTATGCTGCTATTTGATGAAATGCAAAAACAAGACACCAATCAAAAATGGCTTCCAACCTTTGGCTTGATTAATTTTATTTGTTTATTGCGAGATCCTCAGCTTATGAAGTGCTATCGGATAGTGAAAAGAGGAATATATACGACAGATATGGTGAAGAGGGTCTCAAACAGCACGCTGCAAGTGGTGGCGGCAGAGGAGCCGGAATGAACATTCAAGACATATTCAGCCAGTTAGTCTCATATTCCTTTGCTTATTCTATTTATTGCTTTAGTTTCACATGATGGATGCAAATCCATTGCTAGGGAGTAATTCACATAAATTGTCATTGTACAACTAGGAATCTAGTCCATGATAATATATGGAGTAAACAATATTTTGCGGATGGATTTTGTAATTCTTTTACCAATTGTTTATTAAACTAACTCCATTCTCCTGATATTAGCAAAAATTAACCAATAATTAGTTACATTAGTTGATGTTGTGACAGATAACTAACATCCATAGGACTAAAAATTTGTCCTATCCTGATCCGAAATAAGTTCTACTTTTAGCATGCTGAAAGCTTCTTGACATGAACAGCATGAAAGACTTGAAATCCAATAAAAGATTGACAGATGGTCAGTTACCTATGTGTCAAAATGATGAGCATATTGAGCATAAACATTTCCAAGCAGTTGACTGAGACAGAGTAATGAAGGTTGTATAATCCCGTTATTTCTTCTGTTTGATATCTTTGAGTGGTCAAGAAATCAAATAACTGAATTTGCTCTAGAAAAAAATAGTTTGATTGCATGTATTACTTGTATTCCTGGTTTATTAATGCTATCAAATTGCTATACAAAGTAATATGCCCTGGTGGCTTATAAATTTTCTTAAGAAAAATAGTTTTGGGGTTAGGATGGGGTTGGTGTCAATGTTTTATATTTTATGTTGCTTCCTTTAATCAATTTCTTTTTGTTTTTGTCTATCGTTCAAAGCATTTCGCATTGGACTTTTGAACAATTAAGATATCTCTATCGGGGAAATGCACTGGTATCTCTTTGCCATACTTKTTAGGGAGTAAAGCATTTGCATATGCTTTCTGTGTATATTTCATAATGGATTGTTCATAAAATGATTGCTTAGTATTTTTCATTTAGTAGAAAGCTCTTCTGGACCTGGCATCTTTCATTGAAATCTATGGTTTKTACCCAGCATTTCATGAGAATTTGAACATCTTCTAGGTTTTTTGGCGGAGGTCCAATGGAAGAAGAAGAGAAAGTAGCGAAAGGAGATGATGTAATTGTTGAATTAGATGCATCACTGGAAGATCTATACATGGGGGGTTCCTTGAAGGTAATTTTGTCATTGTAGGCTTTACTGCCTTCATATCCTGTTGTAGGCTTTGCTCAACTTTTTTGCTCTCTACTGTTTACTCTAAATGCATGGATGAACTATATTTGACTGGTTCCAAACTTGGATATGTGATTGTAGTTGAAGGGTTGTAGTTCATATATTTTTCATGATTCCATGGACCTCCTATTCAAGAATTATTCGGGTTAACTTGTTATCATTGTCTATGTTCTCCTGTTCCACTTTCCAAGGATATAAACTTCTGCAGCTAGCCTSTGCCAATATTTCATATTACTGCCCATGTTTGCCCTTAGCTGTACTGATTTCAAATGGCATTATTAGGTATGGAGGGAGAAAAATGTAATAAAACCTGCCCCTGGTAAGAGACGTTGTAACTGCAGGAATGAAGTTTATCACAGGCAAATTGGTCCTGGGATGTTTCAGCAGATGACTGAGCAGGTATGCTAATTTTTTTACAATGACAACTGTAGTTTCTCCTTGCTTATTTCAAAAGGGTTTTATCTTTTTCTTTCACAGGATAGTTGCATGGATCTCTCGCACGATTCTTTCTAACTTGTTTATTAATTCTTTCAGGTATGCGACCAATGCCCGAATGTGAAGTATGAAAGGGAGGGCTATTTTGTTACCGTGGATATTGAGAAAGGAATGCAAGATGGGCAGGTAAAGTTTTTGTTTCATTTAAAATGTTCATGGTAGAGGGCCAATATAATAAACTTGGAAGTCGCTACACTTATCTGCTGTTTTTTTCAAGATGCTTGCATAGTTTCTCTGCATTTCTATGTCCCAATCCAGGTTACCAGTTTGCAGCGAGCTGGTGACAGTATGATGTTTAAAAACTATACTATTTTAAAGTGCTTCGAATAAGCCAATGAAAATTAATTTTTATATATGTAGATATATAAATTTTTATATATTCAAAGTCATCAAAATTGTCTTCAGTTCTCAAATTGGCACAAAATGAGGGAAAAGAAAGCTAATGTAACATTTTGCTTCTTGTGGGAGTCCCACATTTGTTCCTTTGCAAGATTCTCTTCTCAATCTCCTTGTAAAAGCAGGGCTTATCCAATCATTTCGCAATTGTTCAGTTCTCCTTGATCTTTGGGTAGTCAATGCTAGTTAATTTTGTGACTTAGGAATGAGATTCCATTTGGTCTTCCAGTTAAGTTGAGAACTTACAGCAGGGGATTTGACTTCTGAGTGTTGACGGTGTTGTGTTAACATTTTCCAAAATTTGTTCACATGATTATGCAGCTTCCATTTTATTTATGGATCTATACATGCGTATTTTGGCAGATAAAGGTCCTCAAGAAATTACTTAACATATAACTTGTGTGATATTTTGAAATTATGTTTGATAGATTTCATGCCAATACTGTGATTACCCAAAGCTAGCATATATATGCATCTTAGTGGTTCTGTATTGATGGACACTTTCAGAATAGAACATGACAAATACTAGTTGTATGAATTATTGTTTTCCACTCTTTTTCTTCTCGTTCTTGTTATAAATTCAGAAAAAAAATAACCAATGTTCTTTTTACAGGAAGTGGTGTTTTATGAAGATGGCGAACCTATAATTGATGGGGAAGCTGGAGATCTAAGGGTTAGATGCTGCCTTGACCTTGTATGGCAATACATTTGTACTTCTGTTTATCATTCTCATGAATATTGTTTTTGGACAGTTCCGCATCCATACAGCACCCCACGAGCGCTTCAGGAGGGAAGGCAATGATCTCCATACAACTATTACTATAACCCTGGTAATTCATGCTTTATTAAAGATTTTTATTTTACAAGTGCCATTTCGAGTCAAAATRACTACATGTGTTAGGATAAACGTTCCTGTATCTAACATGTTATTTTAGTGGTTGTTCATTACTCCCTTCCAATTTTATTTTAGATTTTATCCWCTTCTTTTCTGACTTGTRGAGACCGTCATTGATTTGATTTCTTGAACTATCAGGTGCAAGCTCTTGTTGGCTTTGAGAAAACCATCAAACACCTTGATGACCATTTAGTCGACATTAGCTCAAAGGTGGTATCTTTATTGTGGATGAGAGTAGTAGCTAATGCTGTTCTCGTGTCTAGTAACAAAAGACTAACATGCTATATGATGTTCTTTTTACCATTCAGGGAATCACAAAGCCAAAGGAAGTGAGGAAGTTTAAGGGTGAAGGAATGCCACTACACTTTAGCAACAAGAAGGGTGATTTGTATGTTACGTTTGAGGTTTTATTCCCAACTTCACTAACAGAGAACCAGAAGACAAAGATCAAGGCAATTCTGGGTTGAGATTTATAGGACATCATATTCGGATGTGTCCTCAATGTGCTTCTGTGATTGTAACATAAGGTTTTCACAAGTAGAGTATGAAATTCTTTGGCCCTTCCACTAGAGGAGTATCATGTTGTCCGGAAAATACTTCTTCCTGTAAACCCACCGTACATCCTTTTGGGCCGGGGACCGCTTTTTGTAGAGCTATTTGAGTATAACTTAGTCATAATGAATTTCAAATGACTATAGAACTCGGGGTGTTCGGCAGTGAAAATATGAAAATGCTGCGTCGATGCTTACAGCTTCTTTTTAATGGAATTGTATCGTACTCTTGACTAACTCCCACAATATAGAACTGCGACATTTTTTTGGCTTTAATTTTACTAATTATCTTTCCTTGTTCGTGCGAGCAAAACAGCAAAAAGCTTTGAAGCTGCCGTCTCACTCTCTTCTCTTGCCTAGGTAGATGGATGGTGTTGTTGCTTCTTACCGTCGGAAATAGCTCCTCTCTGGAACGTAACCATAACTCTGGGGTTGGGGTGCTGCGAACATATGGATATGGATATTGCTCGCAAAAAATGAAAGGAAGAGATGAAGCACATGCCTTTAAATTCTTGGTTCTGGCAAGGACGTTCTTGTGAACAAGTGTACGATTTCTCTGACTTGGCGTGTTCAATTTGCTCGAAGAGGGAACGTGTGATATCYAGCTTTCSATTAAGACAAGAAGAAGCAATTAATTTTGCCAATGATAGTTAATATCGAATGTCAATTTATATTAGATTAATTTTAAGGGAAGAGGAACTAAATTCATAAATTAATTTAAATGTATAATGTTAATGGCCTTTAATATTATACACATAATATTTATTTTTTAAATAACATAATAAAAATAGTTTTTAAAGTCAAGATTTCTCTTCAAATAATATACATATATTTTTTAAACTCAATAATTATTTTGAATTATTATCAGCCYGATAAATAAATTTTTTGAAACTAGACATTTATTCATATTATTAATATTTATTATTTTCACATCAATATAACATAATTCAATATATTATATTTTAGAGATAAAATTAGTAAGATAATATCTATTATAACTATACAATAATATTTTATCACATTAATATTGCGAAAATGCTCTAATCTCGTCAAAAGAGAAAAATAATTTTTAAAATAGAAAAATGAAACAGAAAACGAATACTAGAAAGAATTCAACAAATAATAGTATTTCCCATCTTTTTATTTTCGAAGAATATTTATAGCAGTAACTGTTAGTCGTTACGTGTATAGGAGACTGCGAGGGCCTTTCAGAAACACGTCACGTTACCTTTATACTGATCTGTGCCCCAGTTGACGTGGCACTCATGCAGATAACCGGAAAAGTTTTGGAAACCCGGCGCTAATACTTAGGTGGGTCCAATAACTGCCTCCCAATCCAACGCGCTTTCCTCTTCTTTATAATTATAGGAAAAGAAAACAATAATATACACAACAAAAATGATTATCTTTTCTTATATCTTTAGGTTTTCTCTTTTTACATTTTAAGCCTGTATATTATATTCATCATTAGGGATTTTACATGCTTAATTTGGGATACTTTTTTTTTTCAAATTACATAGCATTTTATGACGTTTTAATTTTATTTATTACTAATGTAATAAGATTGCACATAATTATAATTGAATTTACTTAAAAAAATATTATGATTGATGCACGACTTAACATAAATTACATACTCACTTTAATTATCGTGTTATATTAATCAGAATGAGCTTGAGATCCTTTGGTGTGATTGGGTATAATTTTTTTTCTTATGAGATTATTGACTCTAAATCATCTAATATATTTTATTGCTATGCGAATTAAATACATCATATAAATTTTTTAACTTATAAAAAATGTTACAAAATTTTTAATACATTTTGTTGCTATATTAATATAAGTGTACCTTTCGAAATATCATATTATTTATATACCAATTAAAATATTTAGTCGATTTCTTTAATTAGATATATCGTGTTTGAATCTTGAATATAAAAAAATATTTATTGAGAATTTTACTCTCCCTAAAGAGTTCGATTGAGGAACGAAGAAGGAAAAAGAAAACAATTAAAGGATTTCAATTTGGTGGTTGGACGGAAAATATGGTTGAGAAAAAGAGCGTGGGGGTGACTAATTTCAAGACRTGCACCAATTTACGAAATTTTAGTTCGAGCCTAAGATTGATTCCCTAAATCAATGTGAAGAAAAACCGGATACTCAAGGATCTGTCGCAGGTAGCAATATATATAGCTGGAGGCGAAGAAACTAGTCTGGTCACCTAATTGTTTCGGTTCAGAGAGCTGAGAGAAGAAACCTTCATCGTCCTCCTAAACTTCTGCAAATCTTAGCAAGTAACATTGACCGAAGGACTCAACATTCAAACATTGCGCTATACGTTAAYCTTTCTCCACAAATCTTGGATTTCACGTTTGTCTTCAAGTTTCGAATACTTCATCTGCCTAAGCTTCATATACACATATATTACGAGCATACAGCATCGGTAGTAAACTGCAAGTAGAAGAAATCAAAACAACTCAGAGGAACCAACAAGAGAGAAATTTTGTGGCAAGGAAGAACTCCGATGGATAGTTTGTGTCTGAAGGCGGGGATTCACGGGATGGCGTCGCCGATCGCCGTTGCTGGGGTCGGAAGTTTGGAAGTCCGGACGAGTAATCCTTCTCAAATTAGCGCCGCCGCTGTGGGTCGTTCATCGACGGCTATTTCGGTCGAGAAGCCATCGGTGTCTTCGCCGCAGAGGAACTCTYCCTGGGGCTTCTCTTTTAGGTACCCGCTTAGATCCCTATGGCCCAGAGGAGGAAAAAATAGGTAYGACGCCGCAATAGCTGTGGAGGATGCAGTTCTAGAGGACGAAAAAGAGGACAAAGAGGAAAAAGGGGATGAGAAAAATGAAGGGCAGAATGACAATTGGGTGTTGAAAATTTTGCACGTCAGCTCCATGTGGAAGAAAGAAGACGGAGATATACAGATCAAAGGACCCATGGAAGAAGAAAAGGAGATTCCCAACCACGAACAGCAGAGCAGTGAATGTACTCTTGGTGATGAAGAGTGTGATATATGTACCATTAATGACGATAATCACGAAAATGTAGAGTTTGACAGAGATTCATTTTCGAAGCTGCTTCGGAAGGTGTCGTTGCCAGAAGCTAGATTATATGCTCGGATGGCATATTTGGGAAACTTGGCTTATTCCATACCTCAAATCAAGGTAATTCTCAAGACCTTTTTGGTTATTTGTTTGGATTTTAAAGATCGTCTCTTTCGCGAGAAATATGTAAAAGAAAATGGTATCATTTGGATCTGTTGATGGAGATTTTGATTTCCTTTGAAAATTAAGCAATTGCCGAAGTGGTGCCTTTTAAATTTTTGTTATTTATAATAATCAGACAAGGAGTTTTCATATCAAGATGGATGCTTTATATGGTGCTCTGCCCGGGAGTTTTGCTTACATTCTTTAGACCCTGCTGCAATAATCTTTTATGCACTTTGGATCTGTTTGTCATTAGTGGGACAGTGTCTCAATTGGCTTGGTTCCTTTTATGTTGATTAAAGAATCCAAGTGGATAATATCATTTCTCAAGGGGCCGAGGGAAACTTTCTTGAGCAGTTAGAAGTCTTAGATTAATKTTAATGAGTTTTATCTATTTTGGCTCATTTATATGTGGTTGAACTAATTTATTTTTTCAGTGGTTTGTCATAAMTACTWTGCTCCTGAGGAAGCTGCATCTGTTTCTTCTTCAAAGTTTCTTTATTCTTTCTATATRTTGTTTCCTCTGCAGCCAGCAAACCTCCTCAGCTCTCATGGACTGCGTTTTGTGACTTCATCACTGGAAAAGAAAGAACAGGCACTAAAGGCTGACAAAGAGAAAGCATCAGCTGAGGACCAACAAAAAGAAGACGAGAAATCATCTAAAAAGCACCAAAAAGACGAGATAGAATCAGCTGAAGACCAGGAAACCAAAGAGACCTCATCATCAAAAGCTCAAGAATCTGGAGACACTGGAGAGCAAATACAAAATGAGGAGATCACCACGGGGAGCCGGATAAGTGCAGCTGCTGCTTATCAGATTGCTGCCTCTGCTGCTTCTTATTTGCATTCTCACACAAAAAGCATCCTCCCCTTTGTATCCTCCAAGTCCAAGGTGGAGGAAGATGTACCTCTAGTWAGTTGTGGAATTAAGGAAAGTGACAAAGTGATGAATAAAGAAGTGGCTTCATTAATGGCAACCACCGACTCAGTCACTGCTGTAGTTGCTGCTAAGGAAGAAGTGAAACAAGCTGTTGCAGATGATTTAAACTCAACACGTTCATCTCCATGTGAATGGTTCATCTGTGATGATGATCAGAGTGGGACAAGACTCTTTGTCATTCAGGTAGCCAAGCAGTTATTTTCTAGCATGCATATCTTTGGGCCTTTTTCAAATACATGTTTTTCTCACCAGGAGTAGGGCAAGAGCAGTAGTCAAATTTTGAGCCTCTTTATGCTGTGGGTTTGCGGATGAAATATTAAGTTTATTCTGCTCTTCGGCAGAATACCACATTTCCTCTTTTTAACATGATTATTGCTTGACAGCTGTTATTGTGTCTGATTATTTTGGTTAATAACCTAAATTTTGGTTTGTTACTGCAGGGATCAGAGTCACTAGCATCATGGCAAGCCAATCTACTCTTTGAGCCCATTCAGTTTGAGGTAATACGCATTCTTAGCCGTTTAGATATTAATTTCCTGCTTGTCAASAGTTAAGACTTGAATTGGGTGTTGGTGTTAAATACTTGAACCTTGAGGATATTCTGTRACCTCTTTAGCCGTTAAGTTCATTCCCTAGTAGGATAAATCCAGTTAGACTCTGTTTTCCCAAGTATTATGGTGGACAAATCTGATTCATTGGTTCTTTCCAGGGACTTGATGTACTTGTGCATCGAGGTATATATGAGGCTGCAAAGGGTATCTATGAACAGATATTGCCTGAAATTCGTGCTCATTTGATATCTTATGGCAAGCATGCCACTTTTCGTTTCACGGGGCACTCTCTTGGCGGCAGCTTATCTATGCTTATAAATCTCATGTTGCTGATAAGGGAAGAAGTCCCCTCTTCATCTTTACTTCCTGTTATTACTTTTGGAGCACCAGCAATTATGTGTGGGGGTGATCGACTCCTCTGCAAGCTTGGATTACCTCAGAGTCATGTCAAGTCAATTACGTTGCACCGAGACATTGTGCCTCGGGCATTCTCTTGCCGCTATCCCAATCATGTAGCCGAGTTTTTGAAGGCTGTGAATGGGAACTTCCGCTCTCTTCCGTGTCTCAATAGGCAGGTAACGTCTTCACATTTTCCCAGAGGAGTTATTTTGAATGGATGCATTTTTATGACATTTACTGAGCCCTAAGTCCTCTTTTTGTTTGACAGAAGTTGCTGTATGCTCCAATGGGGGAGTTCCTAATTCTTCAACCAGATGAAAAATTTTCACCAACCCATGACCTTCTTCCCTCAGGAAGTGGTCTGTATCTCTTGAGCTGTCCAGTATCAGATGCCCAAGAGGCAGAAATGCAAATTAAGTCTGCACAAACTCTGTTCTTAAACTCACCACACCCACTTGAAATCTTGAGTGACCGTGCTGCATATGGTACTGGAGGGACCATTCAGAGGGATCATGACATGAACTCTTACATGAAATCTATACGAAACGTGATTCGGCAAGAGCTCAACAGTTTGAGGAAAGCCAGAAGACAACATCGGCGCAGGCTTTGGTGGCCCCTTGTGGCTTCGCGTGGGGTGAATGCTAGGCCTGTGGTATCGGTAAATATGAGCCATCTCCAATTCAATTTCTCCGGCATGTTGCAGACTGGCAAAGAATCCCTGAAGAGGTTCAGCACGCTGGTTGCATCACAGCACATGCATTTGCTGGTCGTACTCTTGTTTCCTGCAAGATTAATTATATTAGGCATACATAGTGCAATTAGTTTCCATTGAACACAGCCAGCTATATTAGGCTGGCGGCAAATGGGAACATTGTGCCGGGTGGGGGTTACACGAATAGATGATTCTTTATTCCTCTTAGGTACAGACGCCCCTCCTTATCCCTTATTTTCGAATTGGGATTGTAAAAAAAAAAAAAAAAAAAATCAGCTATCAATTAGAAAAGAAGTAAATCATTACTTGGTAAAGTTACTCGTCTGCCTCTTGTAGACTGTTTGTGTTAATACGGGAGAGGTCTGTATACTTTGGAGTTCCGATTGAGAAAATCCAAGATAAAATTGGAACCGAAAGTTTATTCTTTTGTGTTGCGTATCATACCCCATCTCGAACTTCAGGAGACGCAGTATATAAAAGAAAAATGAAAAGAGAAAAGAACGAAATACTAGCCTTTTTAGGATTTCTTCTTCTCCTAAGTTGGTCTTTTCTTGGCTCTTTGCTTTTTATGCATGTGCCGGCATACAAAAGGTGTTTGGCGGTGTTCAAGAACCACGACTCATCCATTTGGAATTGCTTCTTCGTTTCTGAAGAAAACTGATCCTCTCTGACTGAAATGGGGAACCATTTGGGAGATTGAAGAGTCTACGGTTTGTGTCTACTCAAGTGGGAAATGCAGGAGGTGCGCAAAAAACCAAAATCCAGATCAACGGAGTGAGTCGAGGCACAAATGTTGCATGTTTTTTTGCTGATAAATTGGTGGCACAATCTCCTCTAGATAGAATCCAGAGGAAATATCAGTATGTAGGATCCCGACAAGGTTGCTGGGGCGTAATAAACACGATGCATATTAGTGTCGTTGGGTATCAATGATCATATTCATGTGGAACAGTGGAGGGTAGGGATACGACTGCCCATCGAAATCAAAGTCAACATCGATCAGCATACTAAAAAGTTTGGATTTTGCAGAAAATCTTGCAATGTCCGCGTCATGCTTAACGCCATAAACTAATATCAACTATATACCGTTGATTTTTAGTGAAATTGCTTGAAAGATTTCGGTAAAACGGGCTTATTCTCTGTTCACGGCACACCTAATGAGCGCACAGGTCACAATCGGATCTCTCTGCTACTTGCAGGGAGCAAGCAGAAGGGACCGGGAAGCAAGAGGGTCCCCAATCCCTTGAGGATTTGGGTTAGCGCTTTAATGCCGATCTAAGTCCAGCAAGGCAAGGCAGATGGGACCTCTTCAGGACGGAGAGGAGGAGCTGCTTCATCATATCATCCTCATCGTCATTCATCTCTAATTCTGCTATCTGCCACTGTTGCGTACGCGCATTTCTTTCATCTCCATGCCGATTGCCGACGCCATGTAGCTGAAAGTCGAAAAATTTTGTACGAAATTGAACACTATTTCGTCCATGTCTTCCTCCTAACTACCGGTTTCTTGTTGGATTCATTCGGAGGATAGACATTTTCAGCTCTGATAATAACTCTTCAGAGGAGTACGAATTATCAATGGACCACCACTGGACCATCCCAAAAGCCAGAAAGAATTGATCTTTTTTTGGGGTGAACAGGGTCGGAATGATGTCCAGGAAGAGTAGAGTACTCTAAAGGAGAGACAAACAAGTTTACTAGTCTTGTTAGAGAGTTCAGGAGATAAAAGGAGGACCAGAATTTCCCTTATTTTATCTTCTTCTCAAATCCCTTATTTTCTACCCGATCTCACCTCCAGACTAGTTCAAACATCCTAGCAAATTAATTGTCATCCTTGGCTGCTTGACATCTCGAGTAATTGGTCTAGCGTCCTGATTGGTGCCGAACTGTCATATATCCTTATGGTGTCTTTGATTCGGTTCAGCCCCTCTATCCGAAGAAGYTCGGTAACCATTCCCTTTCTTGAACAAAGAACAAYTTTCTCAACATCTGCACCCACACTTTTTTCTCCTCTTTGTTCGCGGGGAGAAACGAGAGGGATGAACAACTCCCACATACGCTGATCAGTAAACATGGTGTGATCGACCTGCGTAGGTCAAAGATATAGCTCTGGAAACAAAGACAGACGGTCGAATGCCTATCACGAACCAGAGACAGGCATTTCTCAGACACCGATTAATAAAATAAAATTCATGTTGCCAGTCTAGTTTCCAAATGTTCTTTATTTCAAGAGCCAAATATTTCTGGATTACTCTGAAAACCAAGCGATCCACCCCCCAACTACTCTTGCATAAATATAAAAAGGTAAACAACAAGACATTCCGTCATCTTTGTATATGCATCGCAGAGTGCGGGACTGTTATTCCTGTCATTTTCATCTTACATAACGAAGAACCTTAAGCTAGCAGAACATAACAGACCAGGCCAGCTTACAGTAGTGGAACTTTCAGGAACTAATAATAGCTGGAAGCATCAAGTCCCAGTAATAACAAGGATGTATAGTTCAAACTAGAAATCAATTTTAGCCGCTAGATACCAAGAGTGCATGGCAAGACAACCAAAAGACATAATATTAGCAAGAGATGATAGTCCATGAATCATGCCGAATTTCTTGTTCATGGCAGCTAGCTCCGGATTTGCCTTGGCAACTTCCTGATTCTTGGTCCACCCAACTTCCTCCCCAATTTTTGCTTCTCTTTCTATCTTGTGCCTTTGTTTCATCATCTGCATTGGATTAAAATGTTATTAGACTTGAAAAGAAAAACTATATCAAGAAATAATAAATACAAGTCAACTAAAACTAAAGCTGTTCATTTCTCACATTGGACAAAACAGAAACTTAAATAATTCATATTTTGGGAGAAATCATGCCACTTAACTTGAATAGCAGCTGAACTTTATTGTATAAGCTGGGAAAATTGTAACTTCCCTGAGATAGGAACAACTTATCCAAACTCTGCAAAGGCATCATAATGTTGGAAGGAGGAGACTCCAATCCCACCCCCCCAAAACAACCAAAAAAAAGCAAAAAAACAAAAAAAAAAAAAAAATGAAAAAGAAAGAGAAAAAGGGCATTCAACTTTATTTTCATTTTGATTTTATGTGATAGGTATGCATTTTAAAAGAAAATGTGAATAAAAGCAGTCAAAATCGACAGTTAAGCCCAAAGGACTCCTAAAMAGTTTCAAATTCATATTGATTGCCAAGCACTACAACTACCTGCTTTGKTAAACCAAACAAAAAACTAGTATCATGATTTGCTAATTAAGGGCTCTCTGCTTTGGTTTAAAATGTTTCATGAGGATATAGTTTTAGCCTTTTTCCCATATGGCTACACCATAAGAAGATCTCTAATCTCTTTTCTTTGGTTGGAGATATTTATTGATCTAAGAGCTGAAACCAAGACAGAGACCATAATATCCTCCATTGCAAAAGCCTAYGACATGTTCAGCTCTCATCTTACCTCATAACCTCCCACCATTAACTAGGTGACCTCTATATTTCTATGAGTTTTATCAGATACTCTCTTTGTTCAATGAATGATCATATTTGACTTGGTGCGAGCATTTATGAAAGCATTTGACCATCTTTTAATGTTTCCTCRAAGAAAATAAGAGACTGGAACACTCCATAGGTCATGTGATGTCAACTTGTTTYCCTACTTTTGGTTGTGAGCCAATGGTGAATTCCATTAGATATCCTCTAGTAAAAGTCCMTGTTCTTCCAGGTAYCACAAGCAGAATACAAACTATAAGAAGCAGCACGTCCTTCATGTTCTGACTTAAAGATGATGGTAATGTGAAGCTCCATGGATCTTATATATGCTTATTATTTATTTCCTCTCATTAATATGCTTAATATATTGATTAGATCATCAGTTCAAGTTCTAGTCACATTTGGCTGTCTTTATCTTCAGATAAATTTCCAAGATGGAAACTGATCCTCAGCAATCCTTTCTACATCTTAAAAAGAGAAGGCCAAAACTCTTCATCTGGAAAATTACACGGTTCTCAGCAAGTGAGGTTCCCACTGCTGAAATGGTTAAACTAGCCGTTGGTTTCAGAAAATTGAGGTACATCAATGAAACAAAAGACAGCTTATATAATAGGCACACCCCATGCTCTTTGGCTCAATAATGTCCAATATAACAAACTAAATATTCAGATTTATCCGTTATACAGGCAAATCCAAAATTACTGGAAATGTGCTCACTGACTATGAAAAGAACAATAAATTCAAAGGCCCAGATATCACCACAAACTCGTTACCCAAAATCATTCAAACATTATTAATGGACTAATTCTATGTTGAATTATTAATCAACTATGAAACAAGAGATGGAGATCATACCTCAATGGTCATGGGTGTAAATACCAATAGATTACTCATATTGAAAGCAAAGGCGGCCAGGAGGAAGCCAAGTTGGTACTTGTGGGTAGTAGAGGCAGTTTTCCAGGGATGCAAGTACCCAAAGGATGCCACCGACACTGCACAACAGACCCCCACCATCGAGAAGTAGGCCGGAAACATCTTGCTCTGCAGATTACCGAATTGATGCCTCGGTAGATTTCTGCAAGTGAAATACAACATACAATTCATTAGTTATTAATGCTGTACGGAAAATAATAAAGACAATAGGGAAAATGAGAAAGATGTGTACTTGAACATGATGATGCCTCCGATGAAGGTGACCCAGAGTGCGGCGCCCCAGGCTGTGGAAAAACAGAGAAGGTGAGCAAGTTTGAGGAACGTTAGGAGCTTCCCCGGATGCTGGCCATCCAATTTTGATCCGAAGGTTTCAGGGGAAAATATGATTCCAATGGCCAAGAATGCCACAGCAGTTAAGAATCTACTAGTCCAACCCATCTCTCCTCGAGATTTTTCACAGATTCTGAGGATTCGGTGTTTCGGGTTCTCTCCTTTTTTTGCTTGATCAAAGGTTTTTCCTCAGAATTCACCTACCACTTGACCAAAGCTTCAATTGAATTGCACTAGTACTCAAGGTAGGGGAGTCTAGTCCGAAGACCGAAGTGCCGGTGAGTTTTGGGCTTCGGTAGTTGAAGGTGAAGTTCCAGAACATTCCTAGTTACAGATGGCCTCGTGATCCACGAGCAACCACATAGATCGTACTTAGAGGGGCAAACCGGTCCGGGTTTTCNTCGAGATTTTTCACAGATTCTGAGGATTCGGTGTTTCGGGTTCTCTCCTTTTTTTGCTTGATCAAAGGTTTTTCCTCAGACTTCACCTACCACTTGACCAAAGCTTCAATTGAATTGCACTAGTACTCAAGGTGGGGGAGTCTAGTCCGAAGACCAAAGTGCCGGCGAGTTTTGGGCTTCGGTTGTTGAAGGTGAAGTTCCAGAACATTCCTAGTTACGGATAGCCTCGTGATCCACGAGCAACCACATAGATCGTACTTAGAGGGGCAAACCGGTCCGGGTTTTCACATGCCCGAACCGACACAGCCCAGTTAAAGATCGGCACTGGACCTCGCACTCAAAACCCGCCAGGCCCGTCCGACTTTTATTTTGTTGGGCTACACATTTCTGAACTCTTTACTCCTACCCATTTGAATTTTTTGCTGTTGGGCTTAAGGCAACCGTTGGGCTACAGCCTGAAGGCGTCTTTCTTTTTTTTTTTTTTTTAAATAAGAAAAACACTTTAAATTGAAAAATATTACTCATAACGGTAAATCAAATTCCCCCCGTAAATACCCCTCTTATCAATTCTCACACCAATTCCCCCCAGCACGATCTGTTCAAGAAAATTTCTCAAACAATTATTGCAGAAGCTTTGATCCAAAAATAAGAATTTATCAAATTTAAATTCAAGCTGGGATCATCTTCAAGTAATTAAGAATTTTTTTTTACGAATAATTAGTTATTATTTACTCTTAAWTTTTTATTTAATTAATACTTATTTAGTTTATTCTTACATTTTTGCATTTAATACTTTGTAACTTTACATTCTTACTAGTTTTACTTAATAATTGTTTAATTTGCTATGTGTTCTTAACATATAGTTTAGTTTCTTACACTTTTTAGATAATTAGAAAATGGATCATAATTTTCTCATGAATTTCAATATTGAAAAATATGAATAATTTTGAACATTTTCAAAACTTTAGGAAGTGAAGGCTTATGAGGAGAAGCTAATATCATTCCTACGCCCTCCAGGACACAATATGTTGCTGCTATTAGAACTAGAAAAAAAGAATACTCGTTGTTGTAATTTATTTATTTATTTATTAAGAATGTAATTAAAAATAAAGTTATTTGTAAATCTTGCTAGAAAAAAGGGAATGGGACGAATACATTAATAGGACATTTGAACAAATAGCATAAAAGRAGCTAATCTTTTTAAAAAATATAAGATAGGAATTCTGAATATTTATTTTATTTATTTTGGAAGGTTTCCAGCACTAAGTCCTGTTCTTATAATAATTTTATTTTTGGCAATAAAATCGATAGGGATTAATGCTAAATCCTCACTGCTCCAGGATGACTTTATTCAATTAAAATTTTCCTCCTTATTTGTATTTATTTTTTTAGTAAAAGTGTATAGATATAACTTTTCGAATCAAAATTGAAGTTTAAACTAGGTTAAAAATAATTTTTTTTGAGTAAAAATGTACAAGTGTGAATGAAAATTATAAAAAGATTGTACGTTTAAAATAATTATACTGAAATTTTAAGCACTCGCAATAGATCAAAACTTGAAATCCATAAGACAAAGTGAGGGAACTTGTAAAACAAAGTAATTGTAGAGAAGAAATTTGTAAAGATCCTTTGATTAAGTTAGTCCAATTTAAGAGTTAGAGACCTTAATAATTAAGATAGCTTAGATTAGCAGTTACCTTGATGAATTAATGTTAAACTAAATACATTTATAGCTCAATGAATTAAAAGGTGGTTGCATCAAATTGAATTGGAAAATATGCAAGAGAGAAAAGCAAACAAAATAAAAAAGAGAAGATATGCTTAATATCGATTTTAGCCCTTCAATTAGAGAGGAGACAAGGCTTGTGTCTTTGTAAAAGTGCATACACAAGCACAAAAGGGAAATAGAGAAAGAAAAGTAAACATGAGATGGGCTGGGCCATTGAATAATGGATACGGCCGTTGTTTGCCGGCCCACACATCTCTTAGGCCTTGCCTAGTAGAGGAAGATACGTCCGAGTCATGACTCCGAAGCATGCCACGTGTAGGCGTAGCAAAGAGAGCAAGTGGAATTTTTGCGCTCTCCCGCCACTGTATACAAATCAAAACCGAAAAATCCTGAAAGTCCCTCCATTTTACTTCTCTCCATATCAATATTCCCCGGTAAGTTATACCTTCACACAGACACTTCGGTCTTCTCCGGCGAGAGATTTCTGCACTCATTTTTCTCTGAACCATTCTCATTGCTCTTTCTAATTTCAGTTCGTTTCGTTGATTTCGACATTGTTCGGTTCTTTGTTAGTGCTTCTAGGGTTAAGTCATAGACGATTTTTTTTTTTTTTTTGGGCCTTTTTGGGACATTAGGAGCTGAGATAAATTAAAGTTGGAGATTGCAGGATAATTTCAAAGTTCAGTTCTTTGAAGTAAGGAAGAAATGTCATTTGACGATCCCTCGAAAATCTTCTTCGGGGTGCATTTCGTTCTCCTCGGATTCGATTTGACTACACAAGAAAAGGTCTTGGCCGTCCCCATCATTTATTCCCTCGTATTCAGAGTATCGTTGGGTTAATTTTACACCCAGAAGTTTCTCTTTGGAATTGCTTTTCTTTTTTATTACCCTCTATCGGGATTTGCTTGATTTGCTTGCTTACTAGTTCTTTTCGGGAAAATTTTGTTAGATTCGTTCGAAGCTTGAGGATGGCGGTGGGGTTGATGTTGGTCGGTATGGTCCTGATTGTACACACGTAATCGTTGACAAGCTTGTTTATGTGAGTTCCTCCATCACAATAGTGACTAATTTCCATCATTTTGGTTCTATCCTTTATTTGTCACCTCAGGGAAATGCCTGGTTATAGTTGAACTGGTCTCTCTTTTTATAGTCTAACATTTGCATCTGCTTGGTGCAGGATGATCCTATATGTGTGGCTGCACGGCAGGAGGGGAAGACGTTAGTTACTGGGTTATGGGTTGATCATAGTTTTGACGTTGGGATGCCTGTCGACCCTGCCTCTGTTAGTTTCACTTTTCAATTCACCTTCTCAAATTGTTTATATACTAAATGCTATTGGTCTGGTCTTTCCAAATCTTGGAGTCCTTTTCTTTATCGAAATGGGCAACTGCTAGGTGAAGTTTCATGTTATCTGAAAACCAAGGAAAGTTGGATCTCTTAAGTTGAACTGGAATATAGCAATGAGATAAATAGTCAATCAGTGACTGCYGTATTGTTGGTTATTCACTTTTTCTTTTCTTTTTTTCTGGGAATAGCAATCTCCTACCTTCAATGGTAGCTGGACAGACTTTTGTATTTGATGTATAGACCTTTTTTTCCCATTTAATCCTTTTGCCTTGTTCACTCATTTGATCKTTTGATAATAACTCAACCAAGAAATCCACTATGCTAACTTGTTTTCATGTAAACTTGTAACGGTTGTGCAGGCTTTTTTTAGCACATCGATTAAGTTAATCAAATTAACTGTGTCCATTACCTAATTTATATCTTTTGGATAGGTTCAGTTTGGATTGCTTATGCTAATCTGGTTGTCATTGCAACTATCATGATGAATTTGATTTTCAGATTTAGATGATGTTCTCAATGTGTACTAAAGTATGTAAATTCTCATCCCTACAGATCATGTACAGACCTTTAAGAGATATGGATGGGATTCCTGGTGCCAGATCCTTGATTGTGTGCTTGACTGGATACCAACGTCAAGACCGGGAGGATATTATGGTGTGCCTCTACCTTCTGATTTTTGTTTTGGATGAATGAACTGTTTATATTACCGAAAAAAAAGTTGAACCTGGGCACTCTTTCACGAACAAAGGTGTATGATTAGTTGATTCATGAATACTTGTGCTGTCTCTATTAATGCTTGCTTGCTGTTCCATTTTCCTTAGACAATGGTTGGCTTGATGGGTGCAAATTTTTCCAAGCCATTGATAGCAAATAARGTTACTCATCTTATATGCTACAAATTTGAAGGTGAGATTCTTATGAACCTTTCAATACGGTTCTRGCAGCATATTTTACAGGGATWAGCTCCTCATTCAATTAGGGATATTTCTGCTAGGAAGGTGCTCTTGTATCAGTTTTCTCATTTTGTATTCACAGGGGAGAAGTATGAACTTGCAAAGAAGATGAAGAAGATAAAACTTGTGAACCATCGTTGGTTGGAGGATTGGTATGTGTAAGATTTATAATGTAGCTTTTTGTGCATTATTGCATCATTTTCTTGGTTCATTGAAATGTCTAGCTTCCTCTGATTGAAGATGTTTTCTTTACACTGTTTCCTAATGCATTCTCTTTTCTTCTTCTTCCCCAAGTTTAAGGGCCTGGGAACTTCTGCCAGAAGCTAACTACGATAAGAGGTGAGATGCAAAACTGAATCAGTGTTCATACTGTCCAGAGAAGTTAGCATATTCTGCACATGCATTTTTTTTTTTTGAAATTTCTTTTTTTCCTCGAAAGTGTGCTGGACTCAGTTTCTCTTACAACTACCAAGATTTGCTCAGTTCCATAATTCTGGTTAATTCCAAAATTCCAGAAAGTTGGGATAGTTAAAGCTAATCGTTTCTTCAAGAGAATAAACGGAAGCAAAGAAAATTATTGAACTTTTGCCTGAAGTGTTATATACTCACTTTGGTGCAGTGGTCATGAATTGGAGATAATAGAAGCTCAGGCCAATGATTCTGAGGATGAGGCTGAAGATGTGGTCTGTAAGCAACATGGAGAGAGAGGTTTTGTGGCCACTCCTCGAAATTCACGATATGGGGAAAGAGATCTCTGTCAACCCCTCATGTTGAAGCAGGGAGCTTCAGGAAACATACTAGATATAGGAACATCCAGTGATGTTTCAGATGTTGGTAAAACTAATGGAACATTATTAGCTAGAGAGGAGATGTCTAATCACGCTCAAATGAAAGAAATTCCTAATGGGTGCTCTGAGATTTCTGGGTCAGTTGCCTCTGGAATTGAAGGGAAAATTTGCAGTGGTGCGTCATCAAGTTCTGAGAATATTCATAGTGACTTGGCTTCTGCTTCCATAACTGGTGGAAATGGTCCTCCTTCCAGTGCTTCAAATTTCCACACCATTAGTTATTCCCGAAAAACACCAACCCAAGTTGGCCTTCCATTAGATTTGAGGCATGTGGAAAGCAATGCTGGAAGTATCCCCGTCATGGACATGGGAAAGCTTCATGTGGATAATGGGCTTAATATAGCTTCTTTGAAGATAGAACCTGACAGGACCATCTTTAATGGTGAACAGACTCCTTTAGAGCAAACTTTGTCAGATCCTGAGGATGCAGAAATTAATAAATTGCCTGAAAAGAGGAAGCTAGCTGTCTCCAGTGGCAGCTCCAAGTTACAGAAGACATGCCATGATTCTGAAGTTGCCTTAGAAGTTGCATTGGTGGCTAATGAAACTGAAGCACCTCGACCTACATCTTTGGCACATGAAACACATGATATAACTAATCCCCATGCTCAGAATAATTATTTGGGTGTTAATGCTGATTTAGATCCTAGTCCTGCTAATATTTCAGGAATTGCCACACCTGAGATGGTGAAGGAATGCAGTGGCAAAGCACCTCAAACATCTTTTGAAAAATTAAAGAGTACCAGCTTAAATTGCAAGTTCCCAGAAATCACAGATGTTCATTTTAATAGACCTGAAGATTCAATTTGTGAAGCTACAGAGCCACCGTATGGACCTCAAAATCTTAATGTCCCATCTCTGGGAGCTGAAAGAGCAGAGGTTAAAAAATCTGATGTTGCGGATGACTTGGACTCTCCTATAGGAGGAGATGCCAACTCTAGGCCAAAACCACTTAAAAGAAAGCTGCTTGCCAAGAAAACATTGGGATCTAGGCCAAGTTTTGGTAGAGGCAAGGCCTTAAATCAGAAAGGTTCTATTTATATGAACAAAGAAGACCCAGCACAGAATTCTGCCACCAGATCTACAGTGGGGAAAGAGATTGAAGACCTTCCAAGGTTTGTTGATTCTGAAAAGCCGACATTGTCCCCAAATTCTAATGTCGATCAGGGTAAAAATGTTGAGGTGAAGAGCCTCTTAGTATGTCTCAACCAAGCTCCAAATAAAACTGGGTTTGTACACAATAAAACTGAAGCTGCACAGGATGAGGAGAATGGGTCAGATACAACAGTCTGCAAAGGTGTTTCTGGTGATATTCATGCACCAAATGCAGTCAATACAAGCAAACAAACTGAAGGTAATGTTGTAGATACGAAAGATCAACCAGTAATATCTGGTAGGGACATCATAAGTATTGAGGCTGAAATTGTGGCTTCCAATAAGGGAAGGGGGCTGAGTGAATCAAATTTAGAGGACAATGCTGCAAGAGAGAAGACAACCAGTGCTAAGAAACGTCCTCTGGTGAAAACTAAGAAAAAGAATCTTTCACCAGTGACAGAGGCAGCAAATTCCAAGAAAGGTGAACCAAGGAAAGGAGCCAAAAGTAAAGCGAAATCTGAGCAAACAGAAGGAGAAAAGGAAAAGGGGCACTTGGTAGATAGGGACATGAAATCAAGGCCAGAAGACATTGCAAATGATTCAGTAGAAATGGATAAGGAGAATAGACCTGTTCATAACGGAGACCACAATTTGAGTCGTAACAAGCAGCAGGTGGGGGAAGTGATTCCAAAATCAGATAAAAAGTCTCAAAAAGCTGATCATGGAGATCCTGGTTTGGTCTCAGCAGGGCAGATTCTGGACGTCAAACCTGAACCTGTTTGGTTTATATTGAGTGGGCATAGGCTACAAAGGAAGGAGTTCCAGCAGGTGATTAGGCGTTTGAAAGGACGAGTCTGTAGAGATTCTCACCAGTGGTCATATCAGGCTACACATTTCATTGTTCCAGATCCAATACGCAGAACCGAAAAGTTTTTTGCTGCTGCGGCATCTGGAAGGTGTGCTTTATTTTTGTTACTTAAGAGTGTTAATTAGTCATTTATCCGGGAATATATAGCCTTAAAAGGAAAAACAATGTGTTTTTTATTGCTTCAATGTCTTTGAAAGCAGATAAGTTGTTTTGCCTTATTCTCTCCTGCTGGTATTGCAGGTGGATTCTGAAGACAGATTACCTAACTGCTAGCGACGAGGCAGGCAAGCTTTTAGCAGAGGAGCCATATGAGTGGCATAAGAAAGGATTGAGTGAAGATGGAGCGATCAACTTGGAGGCTCCAAGGAAGTGGCGTCTCCTAAGGGAGAGAACTGGTCATGGTGCTTTTTATGGAATGCGGACAATAATATATGGCGATTGTATTGTGCCCCCTCTGGTAATCCCTGTTCCTTTTATTTTGGTTAAACTATCTTAATCTGTTTTTACTGTTCTCCTTTTGTTTGAATCCATAATGTTTGTGGTGACATATTAATAGTATATAATTTTTCACAGTTCCCAGTATTGCTATTTTCTACTGATCTCTTACTAATCCCCCATCTTTGTCAATAAACCATTTTTGCTTACACTAGGATACTTTGAAGCGGGTTGTCAAGGCTGGAGATGGGACCATTTTAGCTACTTCACCCCCATACACTCGATTCCTTCAATCAGGCATCGATTTTGCCATTGTCAGTCCTGGGATGCCTCGTGTGGATATTTGGGTTCAGGAGTTCCTAAGGCATGAGATACCGTGTGTGTTAGCTGATTACTTGGTGGAGTATGTATGCAAGCCTGGGTACTCACTTGATAGACATGTACAGTACAACACGCGTGCATGGGCTGAGAAGTCGTTTAAGAAGTTGGTAAACAGCATGAACGAGATTGCTGAGGACTTGGCTCCACAGGAAAGACATGGCGATACTGATATACCATGTGAAGTCTGTGGTTCTCGCGATAGAGGAGAGGTAATGCTCATTTGTGGCGATGAAGGAGGTTCCATGGGTTGTGGAATTGGTATCCATATTGATTGCTGTGATCCACCACTGCAAGAAATTCCAGAAGAAGATTGGTTTTGTTCTAAATGTAGCAGCAGAAATACCCAAAAGAAGTCTAAAAAGAAAAGGTGATCAACTTCGTGATGTTGTTATTGTAATGTGCAGCTAGGGATTATTTCTTGTATAAGCTTTTGTAATTCTTAAATCTATCTTCCAAAGGGCCCGCAATAAATAAAATCTGTTTCTTCTTTCCTTCTTTCGACCGTTTTTTGGGTCACGAGTTTAATCATTATTGGGCCTCTTGGCTGCTTTAGCCCAAGTCTAACCAGCTTCGAAAATTCTTTCTTCTATTTAGGGCTGGACTTTTGGGCCCAATCTGAATAGGAATGTGAGAATAGTCTTCTTCAGCCCAATTTATAAACAGCCCATCCATGCGATTTAAAAGGGAAAAAGTTAAAAAAAGGAGAAGGCATAAGTAATTCCTCAGAGGGCCAGAGGATTTCTCAATTTGGAAAGTGTTGCCCAATATTGGAGAATTAGATAGTGAGCGATTTTGAGGTATTCTATTTGTGTGTATTAAAACGATGTACTGCAAAAAAGTTACCTTGAGCAGTCAAACTCCAATATAAATTTCAGAAACTCCAAAATTTGACGGATGCAATGAGATGGCAAATCTAAGAGTTTTTAATAATTGTGACTAATGAGAAAGAACAAATACGAAAAGTGGTCTATGGGGGAGGGAGAAGGTCAATAGTCACAATTCCCCTTCGAAATCTCACCAAACCCCTTTTGGCCAATGGCTTTCAGATCGGATTCTCAGCTCCATGGAAATGAAAACGGATTTGTCAGTCTTTGATTATTGAATTGGATTTGAAATATGAACGAATGACAGTTTGGAGCTTTGACAAATGGCCTTTACCTTCTTCTTTGCATTGTGATTTCTGCAAATGAAAGCACATGAGCTATGATTCAATCACATGCTCTCACTGACATCATCATATCTGGCCACGACTTCCCCTCTTTCCAATGTCCCCAACATTCAAACACCACGTGCTTTTTCTCTCTAAACTCCTCCTCCCCTTCCCCTTCAGGTCCAAATCTAGAGTTCCAAACATATGTGAAAGACATATTGGTCTAGTACATCTAACATTGTTGATCAGAACCATCCATTGAGAAGCAAGGTGGAACGGGAKTGCATGGGATGGGATGGGATGGGACGGAGGCCTAGAAAAACAAAGAATTACCACAGTACGTACAAGTACAGAGCCTCAGAAAGGAAGGAAGGGAAAATGAAAATGCTTAGATCAGATCCCAGAGACGTTTCAAATGTCTTTGCTGTAGAAAGCGGATACCCTCGTGGAGAACTGTGCAGAAACCCTCTTTTTCTTTCGGCTTAAGAACCAGATTAAATTAAAATAAACCCTCTTTCTGTGCTGCTGATGATGGGGCTAATTACCACTTTAATTTAATGATCAATGATGATATCTCAGAATGGCTTTCTGCGTAAAACTAATTGATATTAATATTATTTTGTCAGATACACAGTGTAACAGAGTTACCATGTACGGGGTTTATTATTTTCTGTTTCAATCTCGAACTGGTTGAGACGTGAAGGGCATGTTTTCTCCAGTTTTCCACCACTAAGTGACTCAGAGGACTTCACACTGCAGCCAATTTTGGTTAGCCTCTGTCATCCATAGACCCCATAAGTCCCGGCTAATGCATAACTTACTGTGGTGCATTGTCCCTTTTGTGTAGATGAAATTGATACATTGACAATACCAAGCTGCTTGTCATCTTCATAACCAAAGAAGGGCTGCTCTATGTTTTTCATTTTTTTCCAGATGGTAGACCACATATTCCTCGGGGATAAACACCTGGGGGCGGCGAGATGTTCTTTTCCGGGGTGCACGTGATACTCTTTATATACATTTCTCCTTTCTTTCTCGTCGTCTGAAGCAAGCAAGAAAATATGCTGTCTTTATACCAGTACCGCCATGTTCTCCTTTTATATTTCTATGGACTTTATAGTTGCATTATACGTATTATTAAACAAAAGTTCCTAGTTTGAACTCTGAAAATTAAAATAAATCGAAGACTAAATGCAAATACTTGTCCGAACCCTTCTTCTATATCCAACAAAGTCTCTCTACCTAAGGTAAGCAGAGGGAATCATCGTTATGTTGATTAGTGTGCAAGTGAAGAGCCCCATACATATGAAGGAAGAGAGAAAGAGRAAGGGAGCATCAGCTCACTTGCAAGGGAAGTCACAGTTTTCAATATTCATTGGTGGTGTTTTATACGGCTTTATGCTATTATTCTATTAGTCGGTAGTGGTGACTGTTGAGATTGGAGGGAATTTTTCAATTTTGAAAGTTTACGCTGCACCTTTACTTCCACAGTAAGACTGAACCTAAGACTTCTTGGAAGAACACAACCCTCCTCCATTAATTGGCTTCCAAGAATCCTCTAAAACCTTTGAGGGCATTCAAGAATCCTCCATCATCGTCAAGGTCTTAACCTGACTAAAGCCATATGAATTAATTGATAGGGTTATGGAATTAGCCTAATAACATTATATACATTAGGAGGTGTTGCTACACAACTGACCACAATCATGATGAAACTTTTTTTATGATGACTCCTCCTGCTGGCTCTGCTGTGTTAGGTTACTTTCTGCCTGCAAAGAGGCAAAGCTTTTGACACACATAAGTTAAAGCTAGTACTACTACTATTTAGGGATGAGGTACAAATTCAGCTTCCGCAAAATATCTTTTCTCTTTCTGAGCCTCCTCGAGTTCTTGGTAGCATTATTGATTATTCATCCTAAAGTCTGAACTGCAAAAAAGGTAAAATAGAAGAAGAGTGAAAGGAATTGCTCCAAATACTAGTCAAGCAAGAAAAGTTTGAAATAGCAATATGCACAGTGGTGCCTGTGTTGTATTAAGTGCCGATCAGATAAGATGAGACCCTTTTCTTCTACACAAAGTGGCAAATATGCAGAGTCATTTCTTCAACCACAACGAAAGAACTGAGAAACATGACAGAACCTAATGGGGTTTTGCTTTGCACCCGGTAAGATCTGAAGAGTACCTCCACTAATGGATCCATCCAACCTCTGGCGTTATAATAAGGAAAKGGGTTTTCCCTATCAACAAGAACCAGAAGTCTTACAATAGAATGAGACAACTAGCAATTGAGCGTGTATTTGAACCAAACTAAGCCACGATAGAGGAGAAGGATCGAAGGCGTATTAAATGGCTCGAGCTTCTTAATGATATCTCGTGGAATGTCAGGTTTTGGCAGTGTTGTTTGGATAAAGCCAAAAAAACTGACARAAAGAGAGGGCGATGGYGGCCCAAGTGGCTCTCTAGGCAGATAAGACCTTCCCTCCCGCCCTCCGGATAGTAGTAGCATCCCATAAATATAAGTCTGCAACAGCCCCTCCCAATTSCCAGATCCTATGGAGTGAATGCATGCTGATGCTTCCATGTAAGATAAGTATAGGTAGAAACCATGAAGAAAATAGCAGAACCAATTATAAATGCTACCCCCATTCAAAATTAGAAATAAGGTACTGAATTTTAACTCTGTACAGGCACAAGGACAACTAAAGAAAGGAAGAAAAAGAGAAAAGGTAGGTAACAAAATTTTCCCGGCGCTTCTGGCAGTACTAAATTTTTCCCTTTGTACAATATAGATTGTGCAGAATCAGATTCCTCCCTCAGTGTACTAATTAAAATTATCTTTATCTTTATTGCTTTTTCCCATCATCTGATTCTCACGATCGCTGATTGGTCGGTCCCCGATTGAACAGAAGAAGGCATTACCACAATATCAATTATGTTCAACAGCTTAACGCTTCATATTTCACCGGAATTGGACGATTAAACCCAGCCTGAGAAAGCAAACTCCCCACAGCTGCAAGGTCCCTGCAGAATACGCCTTGAAAGACTGAAGCCGTGGCCGCATTGGCCGCATTTATGGTGGTATTGGTGGCCTTAGTTTCCATCCTACTGTTGCAACTGGAAACCTCTTTGGCTGCTGAGACCTTGTTGAGGGATTCAACAACCTTTTTAGACTGTTCATGTGCTTGTTGAACTTGAATTGCTTGTGCAGCTTGCAATGCAGCAGCAGCCTTCTTCCTATGCTTCTCTGCGGCCTCTTCGTCCATGATGGTCGTCATTAAATTCGTATATCCCTTCTGAATCAATCTATACAACAATAGTGCTGACATTTTTGCTCTGTCCCTAACTGAATCCAAATCACGATCGTCTGCAAACTCACACCTCTCTATAAAACTCGAAGATTTATCTGGCTTGTGTCTAAGAGTAAGCAACAAATGGGCTCTCTCCAATTCTGATCTCGAACAACCCCGCCTCAGACCAATCAAAGCATAATAATCTACATTTCCCGTCTCACCAGAAGCAACCCTCTGCTTCAATTCTTGAATTTTAGTAGCCAACGAGCACAACTTGCCTGGAATTTCCCTGTAGTGCACATTTTGACGCTTCCAAGCAGGTCCAGGAAGTTTTCTATCTCGTAAAATCGAATTGTACAAGAGCTTAAGATGCTCAAGGTCATGTAGACTATCGGGCAAGCATTGAATGGTCTCGAAGAGGGCAGCTCTGGTACTCAAAGCGTCAATGCAAGAGGGGTCTAGAGCTAGAGTTTTATTACAGTCTGCTATTGCCTCCGCTATTCGGCCTGCAGACCGATAGGCCGAGGCTCTATACATGTAGCATTCGGCAAGGAAGCCTTGGGGGGCACCACGGCGGCCATCAACAATTTTAGAGAAATGTCTGATGGCTTCTGAGTAAAGACCGGCGTCAAGGGCAGCAATGGCTGCAGTCTTTCGGCGGATGAGAAGCTTAATATGGCTGAGGAGATGGGAAATGCTCTCCGCCTCAGTCTTGGGAGGTGTAGTTGACTGGTTGTTGTTGGCCGCAGAAGCATCCCCGGACAGAGGGAATTCTCTGAAGAAAAAGCTGTCATCTGACCAGCAAATGCTCTCACGGCGGAATGCTGCGGTAGCAAGCCGTTTACCGGTCTGAAGGAGTACCATCGCGTCCTCCATAAGACCCAGGTGGCAACAAGCTTGACCAAGCACCAAGTACCTAAAAATGTAGGTTAAGCAAAGCGAGTAAGAAAACGGCCTCGGTAGAACACATTGGAAATCCTACAGGCATTAATTAAAGCTTCTAAAACAAGCGACCCAACAATGACAGATTTCAGTGCTTGACTCGGTAAATCACGGGTTATCAAATTTATGAACCATTAAATGGCTGGAAATGATCTTTGCGTACTCAGGACGCCAATGCCATCGGAGTTAATAAATCATTATTATAACGGAAAAGAAGAAAACTTTGAATACTCATCAAATTAATAAGAGCATAGACGGAAGACGAAGTGAAATTACCTCCATTGCCCTTCCTTGTCGCAGTTTTTGCAGAGGCCAGCCACTACCTTTTTCTTCAAATCGGAGACAGAAAAACACTTGAAGGTGGGCTCCTCACTGCCGGAGGGGAGGAGCTTGACCCTCTCCTTGGACAGTTGAGTGGATGAACTGTCGGAGGAAAGCGAGGAGGAGGAGGAGGTATCATCGGAGGCCATTTTGAGGCTGGGAATATAGTCGCGAAGCATATCCGCAACGTCCTTGAATCGGCGGAGATAAAGCAGAGACCTAGCCTTCAACTCGAGGGCTAACTCAAGACGAGGGGAGAGAGCTAAAGCAGCATCCAAAAGGACGAGAGCCGAAGCGATCTCACTTTGATCTTGCGTTGCGATCAGCATCCTTGCATCCTTCAAATACTTATCAACAATCTGCACAGAGGAAAACAAGACTAATCAGAAAACGGGCTCCTTAAAAAGAACAATATCAACATTGGAGAGGAAGAATGATGGGTTGGTGGTGGAAAGAGGAGGAGGACCTTCTTGTTGCTAAGCCACCAGTGCTTCCTTTCGCCGGCGGAGAGAGACGGTGCTACGGCCATGGTGGTGGTTGCACAGGAGTCAACCATTAACCTCTCTCTCTCTCTCTCTCTTTGAATTTTTGGCGAATGAAGCTCTTTATATATCTCCACAAGACATTTTACCACTTCATTTTCCCTCTCGCCAGTTAGGGACGGAGAGAGAGAAGGTGTGGGATTTTATTTATTTATTTAATTGGATCCAAAGAAGAAAGAGGAGAGAGAGAAAGGAATGAGGTGTAAATACTAATAATACTACTCCTACTACTAGAGGGTGAGGGGAGGCTAACGTAACAGGATACGAAGTGCCAGCTTTGACCTSAGAGAAAAGAAAGCTCTCATCCCTCTACTTCACCGCTGGCACCACACCCCCGCAACTCTTTCTCTCTCTACACTACTACTGTAGCTCTCTATCTAGATGTCTACGCACTCATAGCCACATAGCCTGCCTGCCGTACGTATTTCTACTAATCCCATACCACTATTTTCTTTTACTTTCTCTTGTGATTTTCTGAAAAGTTGCCAAACAACGCCTTAAATTCAACTTATTTTGCGCTTATAAAATCTCAAATTATAATAGAAGATTTTTTGCTTCACTTGATTTTCGTGAATCACWTAATGTTGCCTGATATTGTTAGATATTATTGTTTCGATGCTAATAGTAATATTTATTTTCATTAAGTTTTAACGGTTATAAAAAAATTATTATTAAACTTTTTATTAATCTAGTAAAAATTATTCAACCGACTCGATTATTTTAATTGACTTATTTTAAAATTATATAAGAAAAATAAAATAATATGCTATATTGATAAAAACATTCAAAATTATAGAAATTTAAAAAGAAACTTATTTTAAAATTACACCCAAAAAAATCTTTAACCGAATTAAAATTTTAGAATTGCATGATTCATGGGGTGGCATAAAAAAGTGGAAATTAGCAAATGATAATTTAAGAAAGAAAAGACTCAAAATAAGAAAATGAGCAATGAAAAGAGGTTCGTGGATTATAATGATGATAATCTTTCAAATTAATAAAAAATTAATTGTCACTTGTCACCATTAAATTCTTCATTGCAAAGATCTCCTCTACCATGTGAACTGCCTTATCGTATGGCACGGGCTCTCCTCCCTCTCTCTTTCTGATTTTAGGTTTCTGCTCATAATTATTGGAACCACGGTTGCCGACCACCCTCCTCCACCTAGTCATTAACAATGTCAACCTTCATTTACAACCCTTCTCCAACTTAATGTTTACCAATACTTCATGAAAAACATATAATTGATCTTATTTTGAATTACATAATCACAATTTAAGATCGTGCTCAACTCATGAGTACTAAACTCGTAAAAATCTAAGTCAATTACTCCTTAGAAGCTAGAATCGGAAAAAGGTAGCCAAATTGATCATAAAGCCATGAGATTGGTGATAGTTGGGAAAAAGTGAAAGTCTGAGGAGTATTTTGGTAAAAGTATTGACTGAGACGAGAGGAGAGAGAGAAAGAGAGCGATGTGTTATCTCGTAAGGCACAAGAATCATGCTTTTCCTTTTGGTGTTGGCTTTGCTTTTGATTTCACCCACATTTGATTAATGAATGCACATGTATATGGATAGAAAAAGGCTAAAATGAAATGGGTGTTGTCTTAAAGTCTCTCCAACCTCCTTTTTCCCCCCTCCCCACCCCGCCAGAACCACTAGCTTCGCCGCACTGTACCACCGGCAGACGGGGAGGGCAACGACCAGTCCACCAGAGCGGAGGATAACTTTTTCATTTTGTTTTATGATTTATTTGATAAATGATCTCGTGCATGCATGGCTCCATCTCTTTTTGCCACATCACTAAATGCTTCTRGCCTGTTTCCACGTGTTCTGSCTAACGCTTAAAGGAACTCGTTGTGCTTCCAGATCAGCCACAATTGGAGATGATAGGCATTGTTCCCAGCGGTCGCCCGTTTTSTCCTTTTTCCCTTTTTTTTTTAATTATTATTGCTTAAGAAATCGTCATTTAATGAAGCAATAAAAATGGTTCAGCTTGTTTATAGCGATAATTTATTTTGGTCATTTTTCTTATAGAATTTTATGTTAATTTTATTTTTTAATAACAATTGAATCTCTTTTTTTTATTTAATATTGAATCGTTTATTTTCATATTATTGCTTGAGAACGTGACTCAAATATTTGCACTAGTGATTCAAATGGGTAGGTTGTTAAAGTGAACACTTGCTGTTTTTGGGCCTTGAATTATTAGCAAGCTATTGCACCCTACATGTGCAAACGACTGTTGAATCGTGGGCATCTCATAAATTAGTTTCTAATCTCATCTTCCTTCTAACCCATCCCCACCCCCCCCCAAAAAAAAAAAAAAAAGAAAAAAATTCTGATTTGTAATTAGATAATGGATCCAAAGGGCCAAAATTCATGAGGGTAACATGTAATGTTGGGTTATTGCCACTCCCATTCATTATACATATAAGAGTAGAAGTTAAGTTGGTAAAAAAATTACAAAAAATAAAAAACGTTTAATGTCAATCTGTAATCTTCTTGAGAAGTTGAATCAAAAGAAATTTGAAGTCAAATCGAAATTTTATATTCAAATATTTATATATTAAAAGAAATTTAAGTCAGACATTTTTTGAAAAATAAAACGTCCAATGTTTCAAGAAATGAGATAAAGATTATGGCTACAAAGTGGGAATGGAAAATTCTAATAAGTTGACCAATGGCATGACAATAAGAGGATGGGAAAGAGAAAATTAATTTGGAATTTTGAATTTAATTTAGGTTCTCATCTTTTGTAAAATGAATTAGAAAAAAAATGGAAATTATAGTGAACACGTGTATCAAAAATGGTAATGCTAGCTAGCTAGCTAGAACGACTCTTACTGGTGGAGAGGCCTTTGTTGGGCCATAGAGATGCAAGGAATTMTCATTACAGCTAAGGAAGTCCAGGTTGGAATGGAGGGGGCCCCCTCTAAATGATGGAACTCGATGGCCCCACTTCTAGGTTGGAATCATTATTAATCGAGTACAAAATAAACGTAGCTATCAGGCTCCAATCTCTTCTAAATTCTCTTTCTCTTTCTTTTTATTTCCCCCTTTCTGAATTAGCTTTGTCCTATGAATAGAAGGTATTGGGGACACCATGTCCTTGTACCTACACTCTCTAGGGTCACGAGGCGGAGGATAGGACTCTTTTGAGGCAAAATTACGCATGCAAAATGAACATATGGCCTATATATGTAGGGAGGTAACGTCCCTCAAGAAGACAGTTATTGAAACATGACCAAATACACTTGTAATTTGTCTCTGAATCTGTCATGTACAAGAACACATGATGTGTCTCCCCATCTCCTCTTTTTCTTAAGAGTAATTGTTGGTTCTATTTAAACCCAAGCCCGGAAACAAAGCTTCAATTTCACACAACTTCTCACCCTTTCTTGATACCCAAGAATTTGATTGGTCTATGCATTTGACATTTGTCTACTTTACACTTCATTGCCATTCTATATTCTTGGCAGCTACTAGAGAGATTAATTGAATTCTCTCTCTCCTCCTTTTTCCCTCTCTCTCTCTATATAATACAATCTTTTTACTTTAATTATTGTAAAGAAAGCAAACCTCTTTTAACGTTGTTTGCTTCATTAAACAAGAGATTGGAGTCAGAAAGGAAAAACTCTTTCGACGCTGTTTACTTCAATCACGATATTCGAATTCAATATCTTATTTAAAAAATATCTAACTTCTGATAACTTAAATCGATAATTATTTATATATGTGTTTATAGATGACGTGRGGTGTGGAGGAGAGGGAATATCATGCATGAATATCCATAATGCTCCCTTGATTGAGAATTTGTAGTTATAACAACTAGGTTTTAATTAAATATTTGATTGGGTGCTGATTAGAGTGATAAGAAATATGATGTTATTATACAAATAGCAATGTGGTTTATTGCAGTTGACTTCTAATCCAGTATAATCTATAGATGCATTATAGATGGTTCTTTCTAATGTTTGACACTTCAATAGAATCACCAATTTTTTAATCGACTCTGGATTGGAAATTAATGAGGATCTCTCCAGATCAATCCATTGTTGGTGAAAGGATAACATCAAGGTAAATTTTATAAACGCAATGTAACATTGGTTTCGTGCATCGAATTTTATAGTGTATTTTTTCTGATATATCGATTAGAATATATTTTAATTTTTATAATAGGAAAAAAAAATATATACACGTCGGATTGTGTTTTGATGAGTATTAAAAGGTGTGCACGATGGAGTCTAGTAAGCAAGTGTATAGTTTCAATTAGGAAATAATTTCTCTCTTTACTCGATTTCGAAACATTCAATACATTATCTTATTACWCCAATTACAACACGATATAACTTTTAAAATATATAAGAATACATGTTGTGATTGGAATGTGTAGCAAATAGTGTATCAGTAGAAGTGTATGAAGATTTTCGATCCTTTTACTCTATTTATTTTTAAAATAACTGTCCAAATGAATATTTTTCTTTATTTCAAATTAATTATTCTTTTAAAAAATAAAAAATATATTTAATTTATATTTTTATTTTATCCCTCGTTAATTATTCTATTTCATAACATAACTTGCTGTGCATTAAAAGCTCACATTTAGTCAATACTAGAATTGTCATTTCTATATGTGGATGGCAAGTATGAAGGTAATAAATGCAGACTTCTCTCCCTTCACCAACCAAAGATTGAAGCCGGAAACGATATATGAAGAAGTTCCAATAGGATTTGAAAGCCAAAGAAAAATCCAAGTGTCCTAAAACTCATGGAATTGGTAAGCATGTGAGGAGATAGAACACCAAAACCCCTAAAATGCTGACAACCTAGATCCTTAGATCATGGGGTCTGTTGCGAYACTTGTAAGTAATAAAATCAAAATGACAATATTCCAATAAGATACTTAGCCAGAAATAAGGATTAGTTTAGTTAGAGAAGAGAGGGAAAAGAAATTAAGGCAATTAGTTAATGTAGGACGCTCCCATTCTCGAGACATGTTGGTATCCAAGAAGGCATTGCTCCCTAAGATTCTCTTATCAACACAGACTTCCACTCGGATAAGATTCATTACCTCTCTCTCATTTCTTGACGGCAGAATATGCTTTCTTATTAAATTAACCACCATTTCCAATACCAACGAGATTAACCAATTCCATTGGCTTCATTTTCTTTTTTCTTTTTTTTAAGTTCGATATTCTTACGCTCATAAAATGCTGTTGAGGTCGATTGTCTCCATTTCATTCATTACTATTATACTGTTTATTATTTCCTTTGTTTTCTTATAATATGTCGATGAAGGTTGTTATTTGTGTTTAAATATCTATAGTTTTATGAGATTATTTATTATACTTTTTTATATTTTATGCTTATTCTTAATTGTAATTCAATTAATGACTATCAGTATTTTTAACAAAATGTTCGATCAGAATTAGTGGAAATTGAATTGATATGTCGATGAAGGTTGTTATTTGTGTTTAAATATCTATAGTTTTATGAGATTATTTATTATACTCTTTTATACTTTTTGCTTATTCTTAATTGTAATTCAATTAATGACTATCAGTATTTTTAACAAAATGTTCGATCAGAATTAGTGGAAATTGAATTGAAATGTTCTTGAAAAATGTGTTTATGAGAAAGAGTTGAATAGTCAAGTATTGGAGATTTTAATTATTAAATATTATAAAAGAGAAATAATAATTTTAGTCTGTTAATTTTATAATTTCAATTATTACGAAATTTTTTAATATGTGTATAATAATTTTAAAAAATAAAATAAAATAACGTAGGGAGTACTTCTTATGAAGAGACTGGAGAGATATGTACTCATATACCATTAATGCAGAAGGTTAGAAATTTGGTTTTTTTTAACTAATATTTTGAATTTAAATATTGTGAATTGAATATTTTAATTATGAATAATTTTTACCTATGAAATTAGTCCTTTATGAAACGTTGTTCTCGGGCAGGCTATTGGGAGCACGTGCCCACTCACAAACTCACGCGGATATCGGCCCATGTGAGGGACGTCGTGCGAGTTAGAAACAAAGTTCCACCTAGGCCCAAGATTGACTGACAAGTCACAACAAATAATAAGAAGATAAAATGCCAGCCTATTTTGCGTTGGTTTTTCTGCACTTTTCCCTCCAAAAGTCTTCTTGCTTTTCTTTTTCTAGATAGAGATTATAAATTTAAAGGCTAGAATAATTGAAATTTAATCAACTAACCACCCCTGATTCCTTAATTTCCAATGGATTTTAAGCTTATAATTTCGAAAAATAATTCATATGGAAATTTTGGTTCATACTTTTGATGGAGTCCTATTGCCATGATAAGATCGGCTTCGCTGAAGCCTCTGCTTACTGGAGACATGGAAATGGGAATTTCGTGATGGTCCATGAAGTCAACTCCGTTGTGAAGAAGCCATTGACAGACAATTGTTGTCTSCAGCCCATAGCTTCAGCAGAAAGATAGGGTTATGAATTATGATCGAGTGTGTTTGACTATTTAAATAGTGTATATTGGTTGAGGTATGGGCGCTTTGTTGGGCTCAATATAGAGATTCTCTTCGAGCCCACCACAAGTCAAGACTTTCTTTTTCATTTCTGCAGCTTTTTCTGTTTAATGGAGACTGAAATGATAGAAGAACGATGAACTTGTAATTGGGTTTCGTTATCAAGGATGAACTTAATTCTTGCAATGCTACCTTGTACACAGGTATTTGATCAAAACAAAGATTCCTCGATTCTTGAATAAATGGAAAAGAATGTGTTCTTATGAAGCAGAACTAGCACGTACTAGGATTTTATGATTCCTAGATTGGCAGCTTGTAATGAAATAGAGTGCTTTATGTCACCGATGTGAAGACTGTGTTCACCCATTGGAATTCTTCGAATTCCGGCTCTGTCCACAACGCTGAGGTATTTGCAAACATGAATTTTGACGAGCACCCGCTGTTGTGCTCTGGCGGGTACATGTACCTTCTCAAAGGCAACCAATTGCTTGTGAGGTGCCCAGTGATCAGCCGGAGGAGACGAGAACACAAGCAGTGTGTGCGTCCCATCCTTGGAACCCACGTTCTTCACATCAACATGCACTCCGACAGAGAGCTTGTTACATTTGGCATGGGTCACTCTAATTGCTTTGCTCAACACACTAGTGTTGAAACGGCGGCGGCCGTCAATTGGGACACCTACCACCGTGGGAGCATCTGCTAATGTGTGTATAAAACTTGTGTAGCTCAGTCCATGGCCGAATGGGTATACAACTGGGCCTTTGTAAAATCTGTAGGTCCTGCCTGGATAGCCTTTAGCTGGGTCGGACCTCATATCCATTGTTGTCATTGGCAAGCTAGAAAGGTACTCTTGTGGGTACCATGTCATTGGCAGCTTTCCTCCTGTAACACACGTAAAATATATCCCATCAGGTCCAATAACAGTTCTGTTCATTTAAAAGTTGTGGGCTATAGGAACTAAAGATTTGGACTTCTACGGCCTAATTGTTCCCTTACACAAGAGGAGGTAAAGATTTTAAGGAGACAAAAGAGAGCAAACAAATAACGGTAATGATGCCAAGAAAGGCCAATTTGTGTATGCACCTGGGTTGTGTTCTCCAAACAAAACTTGGGCAATTGCGGCTCCTCCAGCCTGGCCAGGGTAGCCTACCCAGAGAATGGCACCAATTTTAGGGTCATTCTTTGCAAATGAGACATCAACAGGGCCTCCAGACATTAAGACCAAGATCGTTGGACCATTGGAGGCCATCGCAACTTTAGATACAAGCTCTTGTTGACGTCCAGGCAAGAGTAGCCCTGCCCTATCTCTGAACTCAGCTTCAATGGACTGGTCCAACCCCATCACCAGAACCGTCGCGTCTGCTGACCCTGCAGCATCGATGGCTGCATCAAAAAGTTTATCATCGCTGCAAGCTACGTTAGCGCAGCCCTCCTGGTGTATTGTCTTAGCATASTCCCCAATTCCTTGTAGCGGAGTAACGTACCCRCATGCGACGCCTGTATTTATCAAATGCAATTGATAGAATCAAACAGAAAGAAAAGGATGAATATTCAAATGATGTGAGKGGCAGACGTTTACCAGCATAGTTGCCGATCATTGTAGTGGTAACATCTGAATTAGGCCCAATTACAGCAACGGTGCGGTGACGGCGATGAGAAAGAGGTAGCGAAGGCCCGTGATTTTTTAGAAGCACAATGCCCTGTCTGGCAGCTTCGAGTGCAAGCTCTTGATGAGAAGGGGTGCAAACATCTCCTGGACCTAAGTTCCCAAACGGCTGTTTTGAAGGCTCGCCATCAAACATGCCAAGTCTCATTTGAACCGTCAATGTATTAGCCAAAGCGCCATCGATATCAGCCTCCTTCAACATTCCAACTTGAACRGCTCTCTCAGCGTGTATYCCCAGGAATGGTCCACAATCCAAGTCAAGACCTGAACATTATACAATTTCAAACGGTATAGAGTCATTACTCAAGAACTTAAATGCATATATTTTCCGATTATCGAAGAAAAGTTCATATCAAGTCGAGCAATTTCACCTGCTTTGATGGCATCAGCGGCTGCTTCTTCAGGCGTYGTAGTGTAATGTTGGTTATCATAGAAAACTCCTACAGAATCACAGTCCGAAACGATGTAGCTGTTGAGAAAATTAAGCCAGATAATTAGCAGACTGCAGGGGACACATGCAATCCTAACAACATTTCAGGAAACCATCAAAACATCAATGAGAATGGAAAACATAGAACCGACCCGTTTAGACGCCAAGCACCTCGTATTGTTTCTCGGAGAAGTTTGGGGTCAGCGCAAGTCGGGACGCCATTGACTTGGTTATAAGAGCACATCACACTTGCCACTTTACCTTCCATCACACAGCTTCTAAATGGCACGTCGAATGTGTCTACAATATCCTGCCGGCTAACCTGCGCAATACATCACCGGTTGGTTTTAATGATTGGGCTTGTTGGATTATTRTAATGAGAGGGCCTAGYTATKTAGTTTATTCCTTTGATGGGCTGGGCCTYTGGATTCTGGATTTATTAAATCCTGGCATGGGAGCATAGCGACCATGATMKAGTACATTTATGGCTMSATACTCCAATATGACACTTTCCATAAGTGGAAATACAGCTATTTATCTCAGCCGCACGTCCGGATAAAAAGGTTACCCAATTTGGGCATTGAAAATCGATGAGAATTCGATAGTGATGCTAGAGAAGAAGAAGAACAGAAATGTGGGGACATCAACGTACCTTAGCGTTAAAGTGAAACCGATCGACTCCGCTCCAGTTATCGAGGTCGTAGGCAGTATAGTGCTTGCAACATGCGGCCACCTTAAGACGTTCGCCGTCATTTCCTTGTAACCCTCTCACATAGCTGGCTGCGTATTTGCCGGCTAAGACGGGATCTTCTCCGGGAGTCTCCTGTCCCCTGCCCCACCTTGGGTCTCTCAATATGTTCACGTTTGGACTCCAGTAGGTCAGACCCGCCGCCCCTCCGTTGTACATCGCCCTTGCCTCGTCCGACACCACCTGTGTCCACCGACCAATTATCCATTATAAATAACTAAGGCTTCCGGCCAACTAGCAAAATGTCGTGCCATGAATTGGTGTTTGACTCCGGGTAACTATTCGTTTTTGTTTTCCGCCTCTTCTCCTTTTTCTTCAATTACAAATTTTTATTGAATTGATATTCCTAAAAAATTTATATAAAGTTTTTGCAAAAATAATACCATCTCACAGCCTTAAAACACTAAATTTCTAACTCCCTTTTATCCATCGTTGAGTATTTTTGTAGGTTTCAATATCATTCTTACCACTAGAGCAATGACTATCGCCTCACTTTTTTTATAAATTTCGAATAGAATAAGATTTCGAGAAACACGATTTATTTTTAAATTATAATATAATTTATAAAACCTTGGCCCTTAAAAAAAAAAAAAAGAATGAAGAGCGGGCCAGGCAGGTGAGCCCACCAACTTGTGATAATAGCTAGGGTAGGTATTTGCTTTTCAACTTTTTCTCTTCCGACCAAAACAAGTTGTAAAATCTACGATTGGATGTTTCATGGCTCTCGAGGATAATATGGACAGTTTTGGAAAGGATAATGTAGTTTATCTACTTAGTAAAGTAGTAAAAGCAGTGTCTTAGATGCATGAGACAAGAGAACAATGATAATAAGAGTATCAAGTAAATCTCACCCGTCCGATTTCTTCCCACAAGGATGCATTGAAAGAAGCGGCAGTTGTGATGACCTGAGGGAAGCTGGTGGCAGCAGGGAACTGTCCTCCGAATTTGGTCCCCGGACCCACGTTGGAGACACCATGAAGAGCCTCAGACCACCACTCGTAACCTTTGAGCCCCAGCCTTGGCACTGCAGCTGCATTATCCCCTAACAGCTTAATCTTCTCTTGTAATGTCAGCCTCCCAATGAGGTCCCTCACTCTCTCTGATATGGGCAGATTCATTCGACAAAACCCAAAATCTTTCGTTCCAGCATCTCTCGAATCACAAGCGAAAGGCGGACGACCACCTTTGCCGGTGTTCACGAGAAGCAGAAGGAAGAAGAAGAGAAACAGCTGGGAAAGAGGATAAGCGGATAGGGTGATGGGGCTCATTTCTTCTCTTCAAAAGATTACTCGTCTTTATCTGTGGTTAATGGTCAGGGTCAGGGAAGAAGAGAGTATATATAGGGAGGAGATGAGAGTGATTTTTTGTGGTGTTTGGTATGGGCAGTGAAGTGATGATGCAAAAGAAAACACACTGGACCTCCATTCATATGAGGGATGCTTTTTCTATTAGAAGAAACAGCTTGCTTCGTTCGGGAGGCCAATTGCAACTTGCAAGTTGATTCTCTCTGCTACAGTGGTTCTGAGATAGAGGAGGAAAAATTCACTATACAAAGTTACAGAAGCTCGGGTTCAAAAAAAGAAATATAAAAAAAATTAATTACAGAGGCYGAAATTTATTCTGAATGTCTGAGTATTTGACATGGCAAATCCCCATTGGTTGCAATTGGTATAAAAGAGACTTATGATTGGACCTTTAGTGGGGTGTAGCAGGAGACACAGGATCCCAAGAAGTCCATTTTTTGTGATACCATAAAGAGGAGGGCCGGTTTACTGGGGATGGCAAAGGTATGGTTTATCTTTAATAAACAAATTCATAACAGTTAAGCTTATCCTGCYACAATCGGGAATAAGGAATCGTCACACTTCACTTATTAAATACTTCATTTTCTTCTTTTGTGAAATGAATTATAGGACGTTACTGATCCCTCTGACTCAATTGCATTTTAAATATAAATTTACATAGAAGCCTAATAATAAGGAATTATAAGGTTATTTTTTATGATTGATAAGTGAATTATTAAATTAAAAGTTAAATTTTATTAACGTGATTAGATTCAAATTTGAATTAATTTCACAAAATAAAAATAATGTTGGTCTARAAAAGAAAGGAAAAGAGATCAAAGGGTGGTGAGGGTACAGATTTAACTAATATTATATGCTCTAATAATGTGGAAATAGGATAAGTAAAATGCAGTCYTATGAAGTAAGAAGTGTTGGTTTTGTTCACATTTCCTCTTAATGTATAGGAAGGAAATGATGTGTGTGAAATAATGGGGAAGGGTGCAGAGTGCAGACAAAAGAGGTTCACGGACCGGAGTCATAAGAGGATTTCTCTTCGGTCTTTGGGGATTGGGTGGCTTTAACACTTTGCAAACTTACCTTCCAAGAGAGGTCTGATGAGATGCTCATCCCAAAATCTGATGCTGGGCGGCCATCTTTACATGATTGCAGCAAACAAACTTTACAGTTTACACCATAACAACTAGTAAAAGGGAGGCCAAAGCTTAATCTCTGATCTATATTAAACTGCACAGATAGTTGAAGTGATTAAAGTATTTACTTGGCGTTCTATTCTTATATGTATTGGCAAAAGGAAAAGGAAATAATTGCAGGTTTCAGAGGGTGGTAGCGCAGGCTGCATTCGGTTCATTCTGCATATGCAACCGGGCATTATTGCTCAGTTCCAGAACTCGTGTGGCAACCCTAAAATAATGCTCTTGTCTTGTAATGTCATTTCATGGTACAGAGACACCGAACAGAGATGGTCATTTTGAAAAGAAAGAAAAGATTAGGGAAGTACGGTCAGTTCCGTGTGCATAATAAATAATTTCTTGGACAAAATAACGGGTAGTATCTTGGAGTTTCAGAAAAGAGAAACATTGAAAAATGAGGTATAGAGTAGAAGTATCCGTCCAATGGTCACTGATGTTGCTGATAGTGGTGGGGTTTCTGCCTTTCTGAGTAAGGGAGAAAAAAAAAAAAAAAAAAAAAAGAGCCCACTTTGGAAGGAGAAGAGAGCCATGTATAGTAGCAGAAGTGCTAGTATTTTTCTTTCTTGGGAAGATATCCATCAATGGAGATTCGGGGTGGTGGTGCGGTGTTTGCAGTGAAGTCCTTTGTCTACTTTTTGTATATACATTTGGGCTGCTTTGGAGAAAGGTTTTATCATTTGCCCTCTTGATTATAGTATACTATACTACACAGATGATCATCATTCAGTTTACTTGCAGAAACTTCTTCCWGGGTGCTTTCTTTTTTGCCTTGATGTCCTCAAMATTTGATGTGACAGCTCAAACTCATCATTTTCCTACTTACATTAGTTAAATCAAATTTCATTCTACTTTTACAAAAAGAAAATGATCAACTTGCTCTTTTTGTCATTTTCATCTATATTCATATACACAATAGCATATATATCCATGCATTCAATCTTTTCTTTTTCATCTTCTTTGTAGAAAGTCAAGAAAGAACAATATTGAAGATATTATTCCTTTTTTGGGATTTATTAATTCAAAATAAAAAAAGACTCGATTTTATAATAAAATATACAAGTTCTTTAAAGATCACTCATTGTATAATAAATGGTCATTGCTTAGCATCGAAACTAGTAATGTATTATTTGAGGAAGGTTSTTTGGGTTCAACAAACCAAATAGTAAATTAGATTAATTAAGTGCCAGAAACTTTTAAMTGCAGTTATACAAACTCAACCATACTTCCAAGAAATGAACCCCTAAATACTACTAGTACTGGTACATACTCATTATTACATGGGGACAAAGTTTGTTAGAACAGTATGGGACCAATTGGGACGTTGGTTCAGATTGGATATTGAGTTTTACTTTTGTCCAAAGTCTTAACAACCTTATTGGTAAGAAAAATTGCTTAAGAGTRTTAACAACTCCAACCTTAAGAAACTTTGATAACCTCCCCTTTTAACAACTTATTTTACCTTTCTTTAGTTACATCAGTGTCCCTATTCAATTTTACTCATAATCTTTTAACATGGCATCACAAGTAAMGATCGAATAATAGATCTCGATTTAACTTAACTTTACACTTATCAACTGTTAAGGATATATTATTTTACCATTTCATCACATAGGATGATTTTTATAGATTTAAAGAGAATTATATAAAATTAGAGGAGTAATTATAGYAATCTCTAATCTGTAATYCACTTGGGTCTTAATAGGGCTTTTTGGCATGATGTTCCATATTATGGCATTTGTTATTCAGGWKATCAAATGATTCTGAAGTTGATTTTGCAATAATTAACTTGTCATCACCTTGCTACTGACAATCTGTATACTGGTTGGTCCCTTATTAACCAAAATCCCACTAAGCAGAAACCTTTAAGAAACAACATCGAAATTGATTCTACTTTTGACTTTAAAGTAATATTAACTAAGAGAGAGAGAGAGAGAGAGAGAGGATATAAATACATGCTAAAGAATGGGTTATAAAGGAGTGAAGGTAACATCCTCTATTTAAATGAAAGAATTAATTAGTGGAATGGTAAAATCGTTTTAACCTAAATATTAACAAAAAAAGAAAAAAAAAGAACGTAGTACTATCCGAGACTTTGACAATGTCGCATGAAAGTAGCAATACGATTGACAAACTTACTTTAACGTTATGCCCACCAACAAGTAAATGCCGGCGGCCCGGCGGCAACTCTAGATTAGTACCTATTTAATATGGAATGGAAGCAACAGTAAGATTAGTACCTACTTTAGATAGATACTAATCAAGAACATCGATYATAAGAGTAGAATTCTAAGAAGAGAATTGGGATTCGACCCATTTTTCGACTGTTTTCACAGTAGCACAGATTTATTTTTGAACAACCAGTGTCTGACCCTAGTCTTCACATTCTTCTCCGTGATGGTGTCTAAACTGGGCTTCCATCCTTTTCCTGAAAGTTGCCTGCTCAGAAATTCTGGTCTTCTCTCCAAGATCTCAGCGAAAAGGTCTGCTTTTGTCATTGCCTCCTCCTCATCGGCAGCCAAGTTTCTTTTGATCCTCGGTTGTGCATCAAACTCGTATGGCTCTTGGACTCCTGCTGAACACATCCGTGCAAATAAAGGAACAAAACCGGTGAAAGATGTTAGTGTCTTAGATCTTAGAATTGTATTCGCAGTCGTCAGAAGTCTTCGGGCTTCTTCAGATGACAATGCAGCTGGTTTTCCCCTCTTGATTGGAAGCATGAGGTAAACCTTGTTCATCTCCAGCTTCTTATCGGCAGGCAAGGGAGCTGGCTTTTTACCAGTTACGGTCTGCGTATCAAACTCGACCACCACTTGTTGTGGATACTCCAACATGAGCTCTGCCACCGTTAAAGGCTTGTCATATTGATGAATCGTACCGTCCGGTAGAATAACCTTCCCTTTCTCCTCTGAAAGACGCTGTCCTGGGAAAGCATTGCCCATTGAAGAGAGGAGAAGAAAATTTAGTTCGACTATGAAAAGAAGTTAAAAGTGAAGGAGGCAGGTTACAAAGATGGAGCTGATCGAAGGTGTCCGAATTGTTGAGAACCGAGTAAAAGCGTTACTTTTCTCTTGTATTAAAAAAGGGGTGAAGGAAGGTGTTTGTTAAACAGCTCCATTTTTCGTGACGAGATGTAATATTGGTGGACTTGGTAACAACTAATAAGGCGAGGGAAAATGTCCAAGAAGATTTGAGGTCGTTTTCTCAAACATATGGTGTACGTATATCTCTTAGCGGTAACACGTTGACCTGCTCCTCATGAATCTGGGTTTTGTTTACTTATCCATCTCAAGTTCTTACTCAAAGTTGCTAGAGAATGTGGAACCGGTTGTCTGCTTAGTCTTACCAAATTAGAAATAGACTCTTGGTCAAGGGGAAAGGAGGGACAGTTCAACTGCATTTTCCCTTCCAAGTACTACTTAGATATCTACCATAAAGCAACTAAAATATTTTCCGATATATATATATATATCGATCTAAACGTGAACATGAATTGATTAATCAAGTTGGGTTTTGGGGAGAGAGGAGCCATTCCATTCCGATATGAACACAACATTTTAACCACTAATCGTTGCTTGACCGGCATCAAAACTCAACAAGTCTTAGTGGACAAGTTCAAATTTTTATCTTTTTAGCGTACGCAAGAGTTTCATGATGATTTCGACCATTTTTCCCTCAACAACATAATACCCTCGTTATTCTCTCTCTTTTTCTTTTCTTTCCACCCAATTACCTCCAATTCGGATTCAAACTCATATTTGCACCCGAAGAATCCCATTCTTAATCGAAGAAAATAAAACATCAATTTAATTTAACAATTTACATATTAACGACTATGAATTATCGAATTTATACTCTCGCATTTTGAAAAAATGAATAGAAATGAGGTTAGAATCTTTCTCAATTGATTAAAACTTGTAAGTTTTATCCAACGAACAAAGATGTTATTAATTTTATTTGTTTTGCATTTTACCAAGTCTGCCAATTACGATTAAGTATATTTAATTGGCAAGTTGAAAAGTCATCTGCCGTATGGATTTGCCAGACCACAGGTCACCAAATGGAAAAACGGCATAGAGCAAGCTGAAACTTGGTTCCTGCTTACTTGTGTTGGGCTTGGGTTAGGGGGAATAAAGCCCTCTAATCTAATCTCAAATCCTCTCAAATTTCAGAAATGGAGTCCAATGCAAGTCTCCGCTGCCTCTCGATCCTCATCTGGCAAAAGCAAAGGCACGYATTTTCCTCACTTGGGAGCCTAACTGGACAACCAGGCATCTCGCTGCATCCTTCCCACCGATGCAGGTAGAACCTTCGACCAGGATGATCGAATGGGAAAGGAAGAATAATGACCATAAATTACTATACGTAGGATAGATAATTGTAACTAAACCCGATTCTTTCTTTTCCAAATACGGCAGACTTTTTTTACTGCTTTACCCTGAATGGTTGATCACTAACAAAGTTACTCCTACATGACATGCCAAAGCACTTGCGAGTTACTTTTTGGCAATTACAGGCAAATGAATCATCCATTTTCATTACTCATAGAACTGAATCTACGTTAGCTTACAGAAAACCCGGACTTAACACGGTACAGAATTTCTCATCTTTTGCGTAGTCCTTGGATGAGATGGTTCTAGTCCTAATAAAGGTTGAATTTTGTAAAACTGAAAGTCCTAACTGCAGTCAGATTATTGTAAAATAACGTTTCCTATTCTTTCCCCAACCCCTCCAATAAGAGATATGTACACTCCTTAGTATCCTATACACATACCTTGGAGTGAAAATGGGTAGGAGGCAGATTAAAGAAATTAATRATAAGATAGCCATTTGAATGCAAATTGACCAAGTTGCATARAGAGGCTAGSTAGCACTCCATATGATACCATCMCTATGAGCAAAAGCAGGACATCAGTACACCGAWCTGTTGCAATAACACAAAACTCAAGGGATTGGGACTAGCATATCAATAACAACTAAGTACCAATATATCAAACCTAAAGTGCCAATTTAAGTAAGCCAAAGAGAAAGCACAGTGGTACCCATACAAACTGTTTTCCGAATTAAGTTGGACTAATCATTTCAACAWACAGTTACTAGTAATGGGGTAAGTAGTTAAAGATATTTTTCACCCGATTCAAATTAAGCCTATGTCTAGGGAGAGATGAGAGAGAGAAGAGGGAAGCAGAGCTGAAGAATACACAACTGTAATATCTGCATTTTCTAAATTCAGACAGAGGATACAGAACCACAGGTTCAAAATTCTACAAACAGGAAAGTAATATCGGAATATCAATGCTCTAGCTCTAGCGTATTTAAACATACTGACCGCTGGCAAAAATTAGTGAAAGAACTAAACACTGTGGGTAGTCCTGGCTACAAATGAATTTTACAGGAAAACAATATTGAAAAATATCGCACAAATTGAAAGCACAAAGCATACAAATCTAAAGCCCACTGAGACACGYAAATTTGAGAGAATGACTTGTATTTTTTAGGGTCCTTCCCATATTTCAACAGGTGCAACGGGTTGAAACTTACTAAAACATTACCAATGATCAGCCTACTTTATGTATTGAGAGACCCACTTGAAGCCATCACCGTATCCCATTTTGCGTACTATGCTGCACATGAATACCTCCAGAGGACGGACATTAGAATCAGCAAGATTAACCTTCCCCTTACCAGTGGTAACACCAGTCAATCCAAGGTGATAGCGCAACTCATCTTCTGAGGCAGCATATGGTATGTCAATCTTGTTTCCCAGGATGAGGAAAGGGACATTAGCCAGGGCCTCGTCAGAAAGGAGTGCATCTAATTCCTTCTTTGATTCGGCAAATCGCTCTTTGTCATAAGCATCAACCAAGTATACGACCGCATCAACCTGTAAATTCATAACTAGTACATGAATTGATAACAAGCAACAGAGGACATAAAGAGATTGTTGGTAAGGGGATCGGCATATTTAGCAAATGCTGCTGTCTACAGAGCAATGTCATAAAAGGAAGTACGTATTCTGGGAGAAAAATACTAAATCTTTAGCAAGTTATTATGTGWATCAAACCAGATCAAATCACTAGTGGGTAGGCAAATAAGTTCTTTTGGAAAGCAAGCATGAACTCTGAACAATYGCTAGCATTCCCGAAACTAAAGATGAGCCTATGCCCTACTCTTGCTGCAGTATATCTCAAGGCACACACGAAGAGATCCTCTCTCTTAGCTCAAGCAATTTCATACATATCCTGCCTGGTCAAGCTTGTTTTCACATCCTTGAATTGGTGGAATACCCATAGCACATGGCAAATAGTAAAAACTCAAAAAGCAATTATTTAACAACAAAATTCCCTAAGTAAATAAAGCCAAAGAAAGTTATAAGGATCTTCAGGGTTTCACAGTATAAGAACTGAACCTGAAATAGGATGACATGACCTGATTATCTGTTGAAGAGGGAATCAGTGAAATGGCTCTGCAATTCACACAATAACCTCTAGCTGCAACTAACTACATAGAGTCGAARCACACCCCCGAAACTTTCAAAGGAGTGACTATGAATAGAAGTTATATCTCTTGCTGTTCTCATATAAAGCAACAAAGGCAATCCAATAAAGTCCTCCAGGCATATAACATGCTAGAAACCAATAGAATATGTGGATTATCTAAAATGAGGTGAAAGACCAATWAAAAAGCAGTTATTCATCTGTATGACCAACTTGYTACTCATTCCAGAATATAAAGTTCACAAGAATCTATAACCAATCATTTAYTAGGGAGATAGAGTTAGCAGTTCAAATATTGAATCTAATAACCAGTTAAATTCTCAAGAAAGTAATATGACATTATGTATAGGCATCTCTTTTCTGTTCGTTTCCTTCTTGTTCTTGCTTTTATCCTATCACAAGCACATTTTTCTTTCCAAGCCARTATCGTGCAACATCACAAAGCCAAAAAATTGAATTTCTGATACATACTATAGCAATCTAAGCTTTCTAACACTAATTCACAACTCATCTTCTAACTTCTCCCCAAAAAAAAGTGCCAAAAAGTTCTTGATACTTCTCTCATTGACYGCAGCCCGATTGAAACTTTGATTAGTGTTTTTATACTTATCCTGAGAAAGAACACAATCTCCATACAAACACTACATAATAACTCTTTTCTCCAATATCCAGACCTCAGCTAAATATTTTCACAACTAATGGCAAAAAGAGAGTGAGATAGGATTCTGTTCCTTTTGGAACCACTGGATATGACTATCTCAATTCAGTCAAAAAATCATATATATTTCTGTAGATCCATATGACAGAAAGCTCWAGTACCAGGTGCCTGCCAGTTCGGATATCCATTCAATGCTATTTACAAAATCAATTATGAGATAGGTAAACTAGATTCAACAGCTCTTAGCAACATTCTCACTTAATTACAGGGGCTGCACAGAATGCAATTTCTCAGTAGATTTTCAATAATGAAATGATCAAAGTGCAACAAAAGGAAGCTCCAAAACGAGTGCTAATATTTAGCGGTTCATGTGAATACGGGGACAATTAAATACTAGGATCGTTTTTTATCTTTCAAACTCATCTAAAAAGTATAACTACCAACGGCAATAATGTAAACACAAAGTATCATGATGCAAAAATCTAGCGGATGCAGAAGTATATATGTACTAAAACAGGGAAACCAAACGCTACCATAAACAGATAAACAAAGTAAATTAATATGGATGGGTTACCTTGGCGTAGTAATCCTTCCAGACTCTGCGAGCGATCTGATGAACCTCCCATCAAGAGCCTTGAACTTGATTTTCCCAATACTGGAGCCCTCCTCCGACTGTACGAATACTGCGTAGGTTTGATGTGCCACTAATCTCTTAAAAACCAAAATCATAAATCCATCAGCAGTCAATTGCGATCGCAGAAATCGATAGGAGAAGCTGATGACGGCAAAGAAGTTTACCTCGGTCCTTGAGCCATGTGAGAAGAGCTGGTCTTGCAGCTTATCGGAGAGGCGAGAAACAAGATCTTTTGCCTCTCTTTCTGCCACAAGCCGAGCGACGCCAACAACGCCGGATAGAACCAATCTAAGAGGAAACATCTCGGATTCCAGTTAGATCTGGCTGGCTTGGGACAGGGAGTCACTCAAAGAGGAACTAATTAGATCGCTTCTTCTTCTCTTTTGTCACTGTGCCGACTTCCCTTGCGAGAGAAAGTTGTGAGTGAGTTTAATAGTTATGGCCTCAATTAATGCATCGATTCCATGGTTCACGTGCTTGGAGACCAATATAGAATTGTCTTCGCCTCATTTTCTTACTACTCCTTCCCTCCAAAAAAAAAAAAGAAAAAAAATCAAATTTGGTCGCCTACACTGTGCCAACTGAACCCATTCCATGCCTACTATACCCATTTCAGAGTTATGGTCGAGGATGTATCAAGAATATGCACACACCGCCCCTTCAAGAATCATTGTAGAGAACGTAACTTCAACTCCAGCGGTGAAATTAAGTGCTCTATGCTCCTGGGAACTGTTTTACTACTCCTACTTACTAGTACTGTGGTGAAAAAGACATGATCTATCGGCTCAAAAATAGAAACGCAAGTCCTCTTTAGGTTCTCTTCAATTTCTTTAGTATTAATTAAAATATTTAAAATTTTATTTAACTTTCTCAAAAAATATTTAAAAAAAGTAAATAAGACGAATCGAGTTAATTGAGCAAAATATTACTTTCGTGTGAATAGGTCATTAGTTATTCTTTCTTGGCTAGACYGACTAATTTGATATTTACTCAAATTGCGTTAGCATGATGTGAAATATAATTAACTTTGACTTAGTTCAATTATTAATAATTTGAAATTGTAGTGTGATATTGCTCTATTGGTATTACTTCTCTAAGAATATTTAACTTATTTATATTGAAAATTTGAGAAATATAGAAATTCCCTTCAGAGAAAAGGAGAGATGAGAATTTAAAAAATAATAGTGAAAAATATAAAAAGGAGATCGTCTTTAATATAAAAAAAAGATACTTTTTATAAATCTAAATATTAGTGGACCATATATTAATTAAAACTTTATTCCTTTTTAGRAGATACAACATAGAAATAACGCCAGTTGCATAAATATTTGCGAATATCAAATCCGAAAAATGACGTGTTTTCATGAATATTAATAATTTTGATATTTTACCAAAAAATGACGTATTTAAGTTTACGAAGAGGAAAGAAGGTGGTGGCTTGGCTTCTATCTTTGAACAATGTGAACCCAGAACCCAACCACGACCCGGGAGCTTCGGTTCTGAAGTCCAAGAATCATATTGGTCATAACCAATCGCGCAAGACCCAAAAAAATGGGATCACGAAGCCCAGAAACTACAATAATTGCATGTTATGGTGGCCATTTTTAGGTGCAGGTGGACCCCAACTTCTTCTTGAGGAACCAATGGTTGTTGAGGAAGGAAACAGGAAAAGATAATGGAGAATCTGCCAATGAAGATTGAAGAGGAGTGAACCAGAGGGATTATATTGTATTTGAAGGAGCTCGTTAGCAGGTCGGCTGACTTGTTTTCTTTTTCACTTAGCAAGAGCTTGGTTCTCCGTTTTTAGTACATCTTCTTGATAATTATCACCTGCATTGGAAGCTGATTAGAACGTTTTTTGCAAATTTCTAAGCCTGAGAATTCTGCAGGAAATCCCTTACTTCTTCTTCAGTTGCTTTATCTGATACTAATTTCTTTGCACTGAATTAACCAGATAATTGGTGGTGGACTGTGTTAAGTAGAGAGCAGGCCACTTATGGCGGGCTGTCTTCAGCGGCACTCTCAGGAGGAAATTTTTTGATTCTTGAAGCTATGTTCTGGACCTTCTGGTGCTTCATCTCTATATTCTAACCAACAATCTTTTGCTTGCTTGACTTGTACTCAATTTACCAACAAAAATTTGAATTAAGGATTTCTGTTGAATTATTTTACATCTGTGTTTAAACTCCAGATTCGAATCTATCTGTTCAAGTTTTATCTTCATATTTGTGCTTTCTTTGGACAGTCTCATGCGGCAACCTAGTTATAGAAGAATAAATAACTCTGTGTCTTGTTCTTCATGACTTCTATGTTTACTTGGATCGCTTCACAACCACCACTGGGCACTTGGCATGCTTGGCACAGTGTTCGCTCACGCTTCCCAGAAGAGCCCTGAAGGTTGAAAAATGACCACCCAAAAGTACTCAGATTCTTCCATAGTTTTGAAGCCTAGCTAATTACGATCAGTTAGGATGGCAAAGGAATCAATAGGGTTAAGGGTACCTTTTGAAGAAACCATAATCGTGGCTTCCCATGACCAAAATGTCTGCTCTGAGTTGCTCCACTGCAATACATATAACATCCTTTGGATCTCCAGTCCCTACTTTCTTTTGCACTGTAAACTGCATAATGTGCCATATTCAGCAGTTGGAGAGAGAGACAGAGACATAGAAAGAGGGAGGGAGCCAGGGAGGGCTGCTTACCTTGGTGTCGAAGTTCTGATAAATGCCCTTTGCCTTGCGCATCACTGAATTTGCAAGATCTTTCCCATATTTTTGCAAGTTTGCAATCACATCCCCACCAAAGAAGTATCCTGTAAAAGATGAGGCAGAAACCACTTAAATCAAAATCAAGAACTCAACAAGAAGATGTCTGAAGCAGCCTCCATAGTCCATATATATNCACTGTAAACTGCATAATGTGCCATATTCAGCAGTTGGAGAGAGAGACAGAGACATAGAAAGAGGGAGGGAGCCAGGGAGGGCTGCTTACCTTGGGGTCGAAGTTCTGATAAATGCCCTGTGCCTTGCGCATCACTGAATTTGCAAGATCTTCCCCATATTTTTGCAAGTTTGCAATCACATCCCCACCAAAGAAGTATCCTGTAAAAGATAAGGCAGAAACCACTTAAATCAAAATCAAGAACTCAACAAGAAGATGTCTGAAGCAGCCTCCATAGTCCATATATATAGTAAAACAAAAAGGCCATAAGTGCGTTCTGACTCACCCGTGGCATCCAAGGAAGAGTACACCGGTGGAGGTTTAACATAAAGGAGAACGAGGGTACTCTTAGTATCTTGAGTTAGGAGGTTGTACAGGCACCATGAAAGAGCATACATGCTCTCCTCACTTTCGTCTACTGCCACAAGTATTGTCCTGTTATCCGAACTTCGATCCATTTCTGACAACTGAAGCTAAAGAACTTCTGATCTATATAGCTTCTATTCTGATATAGCAAAGGATAACACGAAAGCTTCTTTTATAACCAARGAAAGGAGACATCATCAATTATTGTGGGCGATTGGTCTCCCTTTCTAAGCAGTTTGGGATTACCATTTTCCTTTGACAATCAATGCACTTTTCTTTGAATTCCTAAGTTTCCTAGTCCATTTGCATCAGCCATCTCTACTTAGATTTCCAGTAATGCCCTCGCCACAATAACTAGAAAGGAACAAAGGCATTTTCTTTAATGSTTTGACGCTACCAACTTTGCCAAAATTATTTCTCATTCTTCTCTTTTCACATGGTACTCACTTGTAGTTACAGATTCAAAAATTTAAATTGTCAGAGTTAAAAATTTTAAAAAATAAAATATATAGCAAATGACATAAATAAAAAAAGATAAAAAATTTAAAATATATAGTGAATTTGATCAAGGGTCTCACGAGTCATTATTCTTACCTCTATCCGTGACTTTGATGACATTCAATGAAAAAAGAGGTGGAGCGGGACACTCTTTAGTAATCAATATTATCTCGATTTATAGAACTACGCAATTAATACATCTCTCAAAAGATTTATTGCTCCCTTGCATATTTCTCCTACTTTATTCCTTAGCAAGTTTAGCCGTGATCCATAGGGGTATAAAGGAGAATGTCGGGATATTTTGAGAGCCCAATACTTTGGCGACATAAGTTTTATATATATACTAATTTGATTTGGAAAACACACTGCTGTACGGCCAAGGCGGCTGTACGAAACCAGTATTTGTGAGGCGGAAACTTTTGATCTTTTGCTATTGACGTACTGTTTTCATTTTTTGAAAATGTTTATTCRGAAAGAAATCTCGATCCATTTCCTATGCTATAATTTCATTGGTTACGATAGTATTAACATCTCATACATTCTCTATTTTTCAAATTATGTTGTAATAGAACTTTTTTTTTCCCCCCATTTTTACACTTATTCATCTTTCAAATATCACCATCCAACCTCCTTCCTTGAGTGTCTTATATTATGTTCACCTGCAATTCATCTGCTCATCTTCTAATATAAGAATAAAAATGCCATTTTAATAGTAATTTGGACGAATTAATCATCTTTTTAATCTGATATATTTTAAACTTGATACTCTTAAAGAGAATGAAGGATAGTAATTTAGCAAGAAAAACAGGTTTGGGGCTCTGATCTACATGGAAGTCCTGTTGTATGTGGAATCTGGAAAGGGAATTGGCAAGTCCYGAAAGCTAGGAGAATCTGTGGCCGGAGAAGTTGGTGCAATATTATACGAGTGAGCGAGCTGTGACCATTCAAATTCTAGCGAAAGCCCATCTGTCTAATTCTAGATCAATGTCCCCACTGCTTTATAGAATGAAAGCTCTTCCCTCTTTGATGGATACTGGTCTGGAATCTTTCAAGTTAAAAGGGAAAAATCAGYATCATTTTCATGAAATGGCGAAGAGAAAGAACCTCCTCGTCCCATCTCCAATCCATACCTAATCCAGAACGGAAGGTTTCAGTATTTTGATGGTGAAATGGGTGGATTCAGTGCAGGGCAAACCATTTGGGTGATCAATTGTTGTCTTAGTGGGATTAGAAGTTACTTATCCATCTTTATTTTTACAGATATTATAACAATATTATAATCGACGCGTTGATATTTTATAAATGTATTAAGTGATTTGATGTTCCATTTGAACGAATCTATGTGGGTTTAAACTTCAATTCTAAACTGATAAAGGATGGAGTTAGTAATCAGCGGCCATCTTTATAATAATGAACGGTTTATTTATTCTGATCCTCTCAAAAATTAAATTTTTAATATCAAATACTACGGTAACGAAATACTAATGCAATTCGTTTTGAGCGGAGATACAGGTGATTTTTTCAAATAAAAAATTATTACTTTTATAGTATTTCAATAGGATATTTAAACTGCGATAACTCGGCAAGGTACACTGAAATCCGCGGCCGATCCTCTTTGCTCCGGCTTCTCATACCCAGTGGCAGCCGCCTTGGCCCCACAGTTAGCAGTTTTTTGGAAATTTCCGGTGGGCGTATACAGTACGGCAATGACGGAAGGAATCATCRGTMCTAATGTTATTTAAACAAGTTCAGTTTGCATTATTGGGTTTCTATGTCGTACCGGTTTAGATCCTCTATCATAGGCCAAAATTAATGTAATTAACCCAATTCGACAGGGGAATCCATTAGAGAGCTTGTGGTCCAGATTCAACTGGACTATTTGGGAGGAGAGCAAGCATGGAGAGTGACAAAGCCGAAACCGCTCATTCATTTTGAGGAGAAAAAAATGCTATTGAATATAACCTTTACTGATTTTACACCCCCAATTAACTCAATAATTTGGTCCAATATTACCCATCTTCTCAGCCAGCAAGGAAAATATATTATTTAAAAATAATAGAAAAATATATTTTCAAGAAAATGTGACTAGACTGAATCAATAAAATGAATAAAATTCAAAATAAACTTCAAATATTTTAATAGATCATTTATTGTACATTCTTTGAAATTTTTAACCTCAAACGAGATTAATTATTATTATTATTATTATTTTGAAATAAAACAAAATTTGTAGTATCGGGTTATTTAGAAACCAATATATCTACATCTTTTTTCTTGAGCGAGTAATAATTATTTATTTTTACATTCCCTCTTTCAAGTTTTATTTATTATTTCTYAAAAAATAAATATTATTTTATCTTTGCTTTTTCAAATTTTTATTTTTTTAAAGAATAAGCATTATTTTGTCTCCGCCGCTAATTGATATCCATCTTCTTATCCTCAAACAAAGTCCAAATTATCTTTTATATATAATGYATTAACCTAAATTATTGCATTATTGAGAAAACATTTTAATCGATCTGTCTCGAAATTTCCTGATCAATTTATTTATTTTATTAAAAAAACGTGTATGGTTAAGATCTAAACAAGTCGAGAATTCAAGTGTGAGATTCTGAATGATTGAACTAAGCCATTTTGGATTCTTAGAGGCCTGTTTGGGTGTCCAGACCGTCCCATCTAAATCTAATAAATATTTAGATAAAAATATATGAATTAGCGTAAAGAGATGATAAGATAAGACCGGTGGCATAACGATAAGTACAAATGTCAGCACACCAAAAATATCCCACATCCACAATGAAGCAACCAATCACGATCATAATTGAAAGCGAGGCGAATATTTTTTCCTTTTTCTTTTCTTTTATTTGGAGGTGAATATTTTAACTATCGATAATATAATTAAAATATTTATAATTTAATAAATTTAGATAATTAATAAATGAATTATTACACTAAAATGAGATTTGGATAAGACTTAGACATTACGAGAAGTGATTCAGGTTAATTTCACTGGCATGAAATACTAAATTTATAAAGAGAAAAGGTCATTTTAAATTACTAAATTGTAATTTTTTGATATTAAAAAATAGCAAATTAAAATATAACAAAATTCAAATTCAACAATTTAGAAACAATTGGTTAAAATGACTTGGTCACTTAAAACAAGATTCCCATTATTTGACTTGCTTATAGGTCTAAAAAAAGCTAGCATGAAGTCAAGCTTTTTTTTTTTTTTTTTTTAAATAAGAGTAAGCATTTTGTAATTGTCACCCAAATCACACTCGAATTGAGTTTATTAAATGGGAGAATATAAAATAATTCAATAAAAAATTACACTACATTTAAGTTGTATCTTGTTTCTAAAAATGAATATAGCGTTACTCATCCACCATCACAGGACTATAGCGAAAGAGCAGAGCTCTAGAAGAAATCAGAGTCTCTAAAGTCAATAGATCAATTGATTTCATTGTAGAAATTTAATATCTGAAGTGACTTTTTTTTATGTGATCCGAGGTATGAAGGATTTAAATTTTATCAAATACAATTAATAGTTATTAAATGTACATATGCATATATTTCTTTATAATATTTTAAAACGAATACGATGAAAAACTAATATGTTTCCGTATTTTGAAGTGCAAAATCCAGAGTCAGACTTGGGCATTTGCGGCGGAGAGCGCGGTCTCTCCTTATATCCGGATGATGAGAAGGCCGGTGGTGGGTTCTACAATTTTAAAATTTCCTGATAGCCGAATGGGCTTTAACTTGAGCCGTTAATCAGCCAATCGTACAAACTCACTTTGAAACTTTGCCTAACACCAAAATTCAAACTGGAAACCTTTTACACAGACCGTAAGATGGAGAAAAAGGCTTCTACAGCTAGTAGGAGTAGTAACAATTCTTTTATGGACTCCATTTTTTCAAACAATATGAAAAATATTTTTTAAATTTATATTTTCCTTTACTAGTAATATATTATGTGGCATTTTAACAAAGATCTTCACGTTATGATGGAGAAGGAAGATTTTTGACACGAATCCATCTTTTTTAACATAATAATCTTCGAGTCTCGTGATTCTCTTCTCTCTTTTTTTTTTTTTTTTTCCCTCTGAAAGATTTGATATTTCATTCTCACGAGACTCAAGTTTGAACCTTATTCAAAATAAAGTTTAATTCACAATTATTTTAATATAACATTATAAAAAATATCAATCATAAACTCAGTTTAGCAGTCTGTGCATATTCTTTTTCTTTTAATCCATAAACTTGAAATTATGGTAAAAGACCATTCCGTGAATAATGAAGAATGTTAATTTAATGGAATAGAAAAAAGTATAAATTGACGAACATTTCAAAAAAAAAGAGTTAATTAATTAAATAAAAATTCTCAATGCAAAATGTATGGGAAAGAGCCTAGTGGGAGTTGACGTGGGACATCAGCTCACTAGTCCAGGGTCAAAGACTTCAGACTGTAGTTCTAAAAAGCGCGTGTTGATAAAGTCCAAACTCCAGAAGAAGGGGGGCCGGAGTTAGAGTACAAAATGGATATTGGATACACGTAATGAGCCATCCCCTTTAAGAAACTATAGGGGTAGAGCTGGAAATTCAAGTCCCACTTCTTATATTTAAAGTCCAAGAAACCTCCCACGAAACATAAGGAGGAAGAAGGAAGAAGAAGAAGGAACAAAAAGAAACAGAGAGAACGAAGAAGAAACCAAATTCAAAAGAGGAAACCATGGGAGATGTTATATTTGATGTGGATGATTTACGATCACTTTCGGCAGCGACGATGCCTTTCTGTAGAATATGTCACGAAGGTGAATTCGAAAGCTGTAAGAGCTTAGAAGCTCCTTGTGCTTGTTCTGGAACTGTCAAGGTACGTTTCAGTTTCCGATCGCCAGCCGAAAATCAAACTCGATATCGTTATTTTTTTATTCAAATTTGGAGTATTTTTTAAATTGTATTTCCTTTTCTTCTTTCCAGTTCGCCCACAGAGACTGCGTTCAGAGATGGTGCAATGAAAAGGGAAACACAGTTTGTGAAATTTGTTTACAGGTTCGTCGAGAATTAATTCTCCTTTCATTAGGCATTATTCAGCTGATGATCATTCCATTTCTGTACTTTTTCTGTTGTTTTCTATTCGAGCAGTTCAATCTCTGTTTACTCTTTACCTTAGTATTTATGAGTTCATCTCTCTCTCTCTCTCTCTCTCTCTCAATAGTTTCTTATGAAGATTGACAATTAGCAACACGTACGACTTTAGCATTTGAAAATTCAAGTTAAGTTTGATTGCAAAATTTACCTGCTATTGACTAGAAGGAGGAGGAGAAGTAAAGCTTTTGAATTCAACCTCCTTCCCTTCGACCAGAGATGAGTTCACGTGATGGTTGTTCCGTTTTTTATTTCGCAAGAAATGGGATATTGGCTTGAACCTTGAGACTAATTTTGATTTTGAAGTGACGCAACATCCCCGGTTTCTGTTCATGAGTTATTTGCTCTATATTTCTCTGCTTTTCTTTATATTGATTCGAAACGACTTCTGTTGCAGAAGTTTGAACCTGGCTATACTGCCCTCTCCAAGAAAGTTGAGTCAATTGATTCGACCGTGAACATAAGGTAATCGATAATAATTCATTCCATTATCTCGCCCCTTTGCCTCTATGATTAGAAGACGGATTTTGTATGTTTAGAAGTTAATTTTCTCATATAAAATAAGCACCGCATCTGTTGCATTAGCCGCATAGCCGCATAGGGGTATACATTAGATTAATCTGCCAGATATGCCTTTGACATTTGTTAATTTAATATGCATGCCATGGTAACCGCATTTTGATTATTAGTACTTTATTTAGTTAAATAATGGGAAGACTTAAATAATCCTTTTCAGAGAGAGTGTGGAGATTTCAAGAACAGAGCCGGAAGAGGTCGAAAGCCCCACGGCTGAAGAACGACACAATTACTCCGAGTGCTCATCGGCGGCCGATAGAAGTGCGTCGTGCTGCAGATCAGTGGCTCTCGTTGTAAGCTCTCTTAATTAGTGCATGAATCAATGACATGCAAAATTCCCCGATGTGCATGATTTTCAGCAACCGACCTCGCCGGGTGACTTGCCTAACCAAATTTTCCCTTTCCTTTTTAGCGTATCTGATCTAATTATAAAACGTAACAACCCAACTTAGTTTGGTCACCAAAATAACAATAATAACATCATAGGCTGTTTGAAATTAATGATGCCTAAGTAAGTGTTATTCATGCAATTTCTCAATAGGTTGTATTATGTCATCTGGGTTCTGGCAATATACGGTAAAATTAACCTAAGAATAGACGTAAAGGGTGATTCTAGCAAAGCAACCTAACCTATTACCTACTGGTCTGGACCATTTCGATTACCAGTTTGCGTTTAGTACTTGAATTTAATCGATAATTGAGATACGAATTCCTTATTTCTGTCGTCATTTTCTTGACTATTTATGGGAAATTGCAGTTCACGGTTTTGCTGCTGCTGAGACATCTGCTAGCTATGCTTACGGAAGGAACAGAGGATTACCCTTTTACACTTGCAACTGTGAGTACCTGCTAATCTACTTTCTCTGCTCATGGCCACTGGAGCTGCTGTTTCAACCGCATTTCTTAACTAAATCATTTTTTCATCAACTTCTGCAGTTGCTGATGCTGCGGGCTAGCGGTATACTATTGCCCATGTATTTATTGATTTGGTTAATTTCAGCAATCCAGAATAGTGTAAGGCGCCAGTTCGAGGTCAGTTACCTACGTAGTGTACGAACTCACCTATCTTTTAATCCATTAAAAAGAGAACGAAAAACATGCTAATTGGGTTTCACTTTTTCTTTTTTTTTTGGGTTTTTTTTGGCCTTTTTCAGGAATCCAATGGCGACTCACTAACTTCTAATGACGAAAACAGCGACGAAGAAGACGAACAGCTTTCAAATATCTAAAGATCTTGCTTCTCCTAACTGGTTCTTTCATTTGTACTAACGACTCCCGATTGAGAATTCCCTTTCTGTGGGAAGAACAAGTGGCAATATTCTTCATAATGAGAAGGTCTCTTAATGTATCTTCCACGCTCCTCCACACCCCCGCCCCCCCCCGCCCGGGCGCCCCGAAAAGCCCCCCGCCAGATTAGAAAACAAGAAAATGCAAACGAAAAGAACAAGGAAGAGGGAAAAGTTTAGTTGAATTTTTTTCCACAAGACAAAGCGACAGGACATGTAATCAAACGACAAATTTCTTACAATGGAAGCATTTAATTCAATTTCTGCAACGGTTGTACCCCTTCAACAAACCTCCTCTTGCTATAGACAAAAACTTGGGAATGTTTGGTTCACCTATCAGTATTAGCCATGAAATTGTTGAAATGTCTTCCTCTTTCCAATAAATACTCCAATCAGCCAGCCATCCTACGAAAGAGAAATGGTTTTACTTTGATTCAGTTCTCTTTTGAAGTTAACCAGGGCCATTGCAATAAGGGTGCCATGCGTATGCCGCATAAATAGCTTTGCCGGAAGTCAAAATTGGACGAACCATATACAATACAAGCAGCATGCATCTGGAAGGACGATCAACGTTCTTGCATTTTTTCTTCCAGAAAGGCCGTCATCTTCAATATTTCTTACCCCTCTTGCGGACAAATCATATAGCCAAGAACCTCGCGAAGCTTGAACACTGTACATGTAACCAAGGCTGGTTCATATTAATTTCGTCCCAGGAGTGTTCTTGCTCTGCATTGCAGTTCAATTGGACCAACAACCCTTCTCTCGGTAGTATTATAGCAACTCCTATTCGCTAAGAGATCTAAGACACTATGCATCATAGAATTCATCTCTTCATTCCAATCATGAGGTAGTAATATGCCTTTAGGACACTGGTGCTTGCCATATGTTTCCTCGAACTCTTGAGACTTGGAGGCAGCTTTTTGAAGTACTGAATCAGGGAGTCCTGAGTGATGCCAGAAACTAATAAGAACCATATTTGCTATGAAGGGGAAAGTGGAAAGCATGCATTTCAAGACCATATTGAGCATATGAAAAAYCAACCGCTGAATTTTATATTTAAATTTTCTCATTTATGAATAAACCACTTCTGTCCAGACACATGATTTGTAGCTTGATATTTTTGGTTAAAATGTCATTTTGTATTGAATTTCTTTATCTGTTCCAGATTATAGAGTAGGGTCTTGTCGAATTTTAGAATTATTCTGATAAAAATCCAGTTTGGATGACCAATAAAATTTTTACCATAAAGAAAAAGCCCAAGGCCGAAGCACGGATTTGAGACAGCTCTCTGATTACCACTATTATGACAGCACTTATCCGTCAATTATTAATGGAAAACTTAAATCGACTTACCAGCTAAACGTGCAACATTGACACCATAACTTTTGGGGCATGCRCCTGGTGTCAATCTGTAAAGAAACGTAACATCCTCAAGACCTTCAATTCCTTTGCCAACTTGGCAAGCCATATGAGAGAGCAAGACCTGTGCACCAAGGGGTAAACAAGACATGCTTCGTGAGTTCTTGGAACATTCAAAAAGATAGGGTTAATGTGTATTACTGGATGACACCATAAAAATAGCAATACCAGTGCAACCGGGCTAACCTCATATGCATCAAAATTCACTTCATTATTTTAATATATTAGCATGTTACAAATGTCAAAGTTCACCTCGCTAATTTCACAGATTAGCATGTTAAGAAATCTTCCAGAAAACCTCCACACATTCTATCTCATGAGTGAAAATGGATCTCAAGGTTAGAGAAAAAGCCCTGAAAAAGAAGAAACCAGAAACTTCTACCTTGCGATCTCTCGCATAGTCAACAGCTAGTCGATGATAATGAGTTGAGAACATTCCTCGACACTGTACCTTATGTATGAAATGTTCAAGAACTGATTCCCTGCCAAAAGACCAAAAAAGACCTGATAAGACATTTAAGAAAGCGTAACACGAGAACATCAAGGATAACAGTATTTATAATCAAGAATCTTTTCACTTCACTGCCACATACGCTATGGCTTGTCCATCTGAAGTTGATGTCCCTCGTCCAAGCTCATCTAATGCCACAATTGAATTACGAGTTGCTGATGACTGCATAAACCTTTGAAATTAGGTTAACCAAAAAGAAACCGCAAAAAGGAAAAAAGAGGGAAAAAGAAAAGAAGCAAGAAGACAATTGGTAATAGCAGTTCCTCATAAAAACTCAAGCACTTATTTTGGTTCCTTTTTCATTTAATCTACAAATTGCCTCTCCCTTAAAAATTGCAAGACATCCTCCGGATCACATCCAAAGGATCAAGAAAGGGAAAAGAGAAAAGAGAACTAGCATGACTTGGAAACTTCACCAGCATTGATGCAGTTTCTAAAACTTCTGTCAAGAATGTGCTTTGCCCAGCCATAATATGATCCCTTGCACCCATTCKTACAAAAATGCGGTCAACAGGGGACATCGCAAAGGTTTCGGCTGGTACATCTGCTCCTACCTGGGGAATTCAAACCCAATGYCATTAATGGTGCACAGGCAAAGATTACAAAGCCAACTTAATGATAATCACCTGAGCCAAAATCACAGCCAAGCAAACTTGGCGAAGAAGAGTTGACTTCCCACCCATGTTAGGCCCAGTGAGCAAGACAAAACTGGCATTTCCAGACCCACCAAKGGTAACATCATTGGGTACAAAAGCACCCTTGCCAAGACTATCACTTCTAAGAATTGGATGTCCTAAACTTTTAGCAGTAAGAAATGGCGATTCATCTGGACATGATAAGCCATCAATAATTGGACGACAGGTTGGTCCTTCATAATAGTCACTTGCAATGGACAAGCTAATCAAAACATCCAGTACTGCAAAAAGCAGAAATCAATTTCGCCATGTGTAAGATACTTTAATTCCAGAAAGTTCCCTTATTTCCTTGCCTAATGAAACCTTGAAAACGACGACAGATGTTTAGGTAATTGATAAAGCAGAACACCAGGGAGAATCTATTCCCTGTTTTTATCAATCTCTGATGCAGATACAAATCTTATGTGACAGAAATAAAGGAGCTTCGGGAGGATGAACGAATGGTCTTGAAATTTCAATTAAAACACTAATTTTTCTTTTAACTATTTCATAAATGCCTCTAGTTTGGTACCATGAATCATTTGGGAGCACAATACTGGTTTTCGTATTTCTTTTGCACTTCAACACATCACTCTGAAAGGTATATCCAGAGATTACATAAAAAGCATTGCACTTGAGAAAGAAGTTTCAAATTCACTTCCAGATGAAGAAGCCCTACCTGCAGCAGTAGAAACCAACTGTCTCCACTTGTCATGATGTACGCTAAAACGTTCAACCAACCTCTGCAAAATGTTTTTCAGATTGGATTCCTTCTCAGATTCAGCTTGCGAGAGCTCTCCTATTAGCTTTTTAATAACAGGTGTCCAATATCGGWAGTAGCCCTATGYATCACAAGATTGGATTGCATAAGACGAAAAATCAGATAGCAGTCCCAAATTCATCTTGACCACAAAATTTGCATATTGGATACATGATATTCAATTTTTTCAGACAAGTCACGATAGCCYRTATTCAGGTTTTTAATGAAAAGTGGGGTAATCTTATCAACTATCAGTTTAGAGATTTCTTTACTAAACTACATGCTAAAACCATTACAGAATTACAATAGTAAATGAAGTCCTCCAGCAACCCCAACCTACRAATTCTCATCTGTTTTCTTATTCTTATCCAGTAAAGTTGTGTTTCTATTGTTTATACTGAATATGGTCATTAAAATGTTGTCAGCCTATGGGTAATCAATGGTTTGTAGTATAAATGTTTTCTTCCCTGTCATCCCTCTGGTGACGGGCTAAAAGAATTGAGGTATTCAGCTGAAGCAAGATCAACAAGCTAAACATCAAATTRTTCTTATTCTGAAGGAGACATAAATCAAGATCCAGATGGTCCTCTTTAGGCACCAGGCTCTAAGTTATTTGACTTGGGCTTCAAACTTTACACTGCCACATATTGAGTAATTATGTAAGCGAGTTGCTTCAGTTCAGCCTATAACCAGCATGTTATTGTAGCTTGCTAAAGGAAAACTTACCCTTTTTTTTCCCCCCCCCTTTTCTTATTAATATTCCGGGAAAGGATATTACATTACACCCCCCAAAATGGCAAAAAGTTCAAAAATATTTGTATTGTACCTTTTTAGATGACTGTAGCTCGTACTCCTGTGGAATACTCTTGCACAAACTTTCAGGCACTTCCAAAAGATATGCGTCTTTTCCAATCGTAACATAATTGATCTAAAAATATGCACAGTTAAAAATCGGACAGAGATCACAAGAATAGTATAAAATCTTTGGCCATCTTGGTGCCGATCCTTACTGATGCATCTCCAAGTAATTTTCGCTGTTCCTTTAGGTGCTTCTTCAAATTGGATTCTATATCACAAACTCTTCTGCAGGCAGCATTATATTCTGTATCAGCCYCTTCCCTGGGTATAATTCGACCTGATTTATTAGCTTCCATCCAATCAAAAGCATCCTTGAAATGCTTTAGAGTTGAATGTACTTCAGGAAGGCCTTTCCCTGCATATAATAGTTATATAAGATCTCAAGCATGATGCTTGATTTTCATCTAAATTGCTGAAAAAATCAATTGAAGTTATACCCAGAGTGAGTAAATGATGAAGTAGGCTAGAGTCCACATTTTCCAAAATTGAACCAAGTGAAAAGCATGCATTGATCATTAGCTCACATCCACGCAAAGCTGATATGAACTCTTGAAGCTGTTTCTTTGCTGCATCCTCATAAAGAACTACTTTATTAGCATTCCTTCCATTGGATTCACTGCAATATAACATGAATCATAGTGCATATCTTAGCAAAAGAATTACAGAGATCCTTGCAGAAGTTTTAAATGCCTTACACTTCTTTGAAACTAGAAAGCTGCAAAAAAGAATTTTCTATCTTCACCTGTTGGCAAAGATGCGTGCAAGCAACCGCTCCATGTCTGGAAGCTTGGACAACTCTTTCCGAAATTCGAGCACAAAAGGTAGATTAACTCCCTAAAACGTCCACACCAAACATCATGACTTATCAGAGAGCTGCACTACACAGGCTTTCTATAACTCTAATTGTAATCAGATCATATGACGGCAAAAAATTAAAACTAGAGAGTTGCAGAAGAAGACTTGATACAAATGTTGACTTCAATGGCCAGTAGAAGATCAATATTATGACATATTAAACTCCATATTATAAAACTCAAAAAGGAAAGATAAKCAACAGGAAAAGGATGAGCCAGGCAACATATAACTTAGGATTGGTTTATTTTTTTCAGTTTGCAGTATAATTCTACAAAGTTGAAACTAACAACTGACAAAATGGGTAAAACCTTCTATCAGGATCCATCGCAAAGAGCATCAGGAAAAAATGAAATAATCAAGTGAAATGCAATTAGATATCAAGTGCACCTTTAGCCCTGCTACTGCCTCCTGGCGTTCACGAATTGATTCCACCTGACATAAAGGTCTTGCAAGCCATTTCTTGAGTAGCCTTTTGCCAAAGGCCGTCACACAGTGATTTAATTGTGCATAGAGTGTTCTTCATAGGGGGAAAAAGAGAAACCAAAAGATCAGGCTTGCTACAGAAAAAACATGGAAATGAATCCAAATATTGACGACATACCCTGAAGAATCCCCATTTCTGCTATTTTCAAAGATCTCAAGGTTCTCAAAAGCAGCTGCATCCAAAACCATATATGGTTTTTGTGTGAAATCAACCAAACCAGARCATGGTAGCAACTCGAACTTCGCAAATCTAAGTAAAGACTCATCCAGAAAAACTTTCTTCAAATAAAAAAGCAAGCCACCAAGAGCTGAGAGTGCATAGAGTCCATTCTCCCCAGCAGCCACAATCTCCGCCAAAATTTCTGGTAGGCAGATATCACCATCTCTAACAAAAGGACCAATTCCAAGCAAGCTATCATCATTTTGAGACGACAAACATGTCTGACTAGTAACTCGCCTATAGATACGATTCACTTCACTTATGGTTTTTTCAGCATCCCAGAACTCAGAGAGGGGAACCAACTCGTTAATTAAAGGATTTCTGGTATGACGTGAAAGTACCCTCTCAGTTTCAGGGCTGAGCAGTTTAGTAGGTTTAACAATTTCCACTGGTCTCAATTCAGATAATAGGCAACACAAGATGCTGCAATCTGAATCATCCTTGAACTGTTACAGGAAAGAAAAGTATTCAGATGTTTATCCAAGAAGAAAATGTACTAGGTACAAGAAAGCAAATTGCATGTAAACTGTGGATAGGTGAATGCTAGGTAACTAAGTTTTGGAAGGGTTTTTCATGTACACGCTGGAAGAAGGAACAAGGAAGGGGTGGTTAAAAACTATTACAAAATACAAGTATAACAAGTGAATGCGTGATCATAGCACGGGTAAAAGTACTCCTGACCCCATATGGGAAAATTCTGTCTTAGTTATGGATAACTTTGTTAATGAAATCATTAACCGGACATTATTAGCATCTGATACAGTCATGGCTGGGTAACCCTTTGGAATAGGAATGGCTATTTGACAATTCCATCAATCAAAACCAGAGTATTCACTGCAGCACAAAATGACCTCTCATTCGTAATTCAACATGCAGAAACACAATTAGGCCAATCATACTCACAGACCTGTCCGAGCATAATCTTGCTTGTAGCAACATCGACCACACAAATACCAAATATGTGCTCTCCTTGCTCGTTTACAGAGCTTTGACAGCTTTCTGTGATCGCCATCAGATAGGAAGCATCAGGGCTTGCTGAGAGCATTTCTCCCTCTGTTAATGTTCCTTTTGTGACCACCGCACATATTTCACGCTTCACAACCTGGAAGAAAATGGGATGCACATTAGCTCAGGCTTCAGAAGATATACTAAGTCATTTAAGAAAATAAAAGATTTGGAATTCCAGGGACGTTGAATAGTATAAGAATCACCTTATCTTTAGAGCCCTTTTCTCTGCGACGAAGCTCAAGCTGTTCAGGTGTCTCAGTTTGCTCCACCACAAGTATGCGGTAACCCTGCTCTATCACAAAAATGAAATAAGACATCTGTTGTGAAAGTAATGCAAGCTAACCAAAAAAGTCAGACCGTACATTTGAAATTCAAAGCAATTAGACTGTGTTTTACAACCTTTTGCGCCAGCTTCTCTACATTAATTGAGAAATTCTTTTCTGGAAATCCACAATGAGGTTGTTCTCCCTAGCAATTCAAATAGTTATAAAGTGTGAATATCAGCTAATATAAACTCTTAAGGAACCAACAAAAAAGTGCCAAGTGATCCATATTAGCAAGTATTAATAGGCCAATTGATTCACGAAATAACAAGTGCCACTTAGTTACGCAGCCTACCTTCATATACTGCAGATCAAGTTCTTTTGCCCCTATGTGTGCATCCATTTCAAAAAGTTCGTAAAATTTGCCCATCTGGTTCAACATTAGACGCATAATAAAGGTTTAACTGAGTAGGTAGTTTCAATGATTCAGAAGGAACGAGAGTTAGCTTTGTGCAACAAGGCTCGAACCTTGAAAAATAGGACCTTGTCCATGTGCTTTGACTTGAACTCCCACCATTGTCTCTAGTAATGACAAAAATGACACTATATTAGTTTTGCTTCAATGGATCCTTCATACTATGAACCACAAATTTTCCAATTACCTGGCCACCTGATAGACCTTTTAAAAACTCAGGAGGCAAGTATAAAGTTCTTGGGTCATAATTCTCATCTCCAGGGCGTCGTCTTTTAGCATCCCTGCGGTCTCTGTCAGTGCAAAGCACCCAATTGAACAAAAGAAGATACAAGAATGCCTGATAGGATCATAACATGCATAATGCCCCCATTTCTAGCATTTCAATAGCAATTTGCCATAATTCATATGTTACCATAAAGGGCAAATGACAGAACTTACTTTCCCAGAAACCACAGTTTTCCTGCTTCACGAGCACTAAACCTTTCAGCTGCATCACCTACTAAACCATTGTTGCCATTAAATGTCTTTTCACCTGCCACTAAACAAAACTAAAATTATTGCAAGTTATATAGCTTTTCTTTTTGCCTTCTATCTGTGTCTTCTTTTTTTTTTTTTTTAAGTCTAAATGATGAACTTTCATTGGTGGAATAGTCACCTAAAATAGAGGGAAGAAGAACAAGGAAATGAAAAATTACAATCGCAAAACAAGGGCTATTATGATCCAAGTCTTTTATCATCACAAGATCAAAATATTTGCATACAGCATCTCAATGCAAACTATTATGATCAATACTTATTTGTAGTCCAAGATAATGACACCTATCCATTTTCAGTTACTAAACACATTTGAATTTAAAAGCCTGATTGCAACTCAAGAGTGGTTGAGCAGAATAGTAGAATCTACTTAATAAGGATTCAAGATCTAAAAGTACAACTGGGCCTGGCCCAGGACTTACTGCCATAACATCAAAATTATTAATGTTATTTCCTCTGCCTTTTTGGACAACGTGGGAGTCATTCAAAAATAGAAATCCCGGAAAACAATTGAAAGGTTCATCCGTACCATCCCTATATCTATGAGCACGGGAATCAGAAATAAGAATTATATTTATCCATTCCCAGTAAAGGAATGGATAAAATACGAAGTAARCCTTAAAGCATACATAAGGAAAGAATGCAGAAAAGCAGGAGACAAGCTGAAGCTCTATCACTTACTATACAAGTCATTTGCAGCCGAAGCCATTGATTTCCCCTCGACAACATCAAATACAACCTTGTCCACCTTTTCCTGGGTGTCAACAGCGTTCTTGCTCTTTTTACTAGAATCAGAACTTAACTTCCAGCTTCCGTTCACCTTGCGCTTCTTGCTCTTGCTGCTGCTGCTTTTCGCACTAACTCCATAGTCGTCAACTTCATCATCCAAATCCATAYCCTCGGAAACATCCTCAATAGCCTCTTTTTCTGCATTGTGTCCCCAATCTTCATCTGCAGAATCATCATCTTCAACAGTCTCCAAATTTTCCTCCTCCTTCTCCTGCACTTCATCTTCCATCACCGAGAACCTCCGCAACCTGCGCAACCTCTTGCGTGGCACCTCAACTGGCCATTCAATCGTTTCCTCCGAAAGATTTAATGATTCCTCATCGGCATCATCATATTGAACTAAATGCTTGCCAGAAACCTTATCGAAAGATTTCACACAGCCTTCGTACCAAGATTTGTCCAACGGCCAATAAACCCTGATTCTTTTATCAACAACCTCGGGCCCATACAATCTCTTAGAGGAATCGGGAGTCACAGGAGAGGAGGTGGATGGGCCGATCACTAGGGGAGGCTTCTTGCTTTTGCTTTTCGGCTGAAGAGGGGAAGGAGTGCTGGGGCTCGTGCTAGGGCTCGGGCTCCGGCCAGAGTTAGGGCTAGGGTTTTGTTTGGTAAGTAAGAGAGAAGGTGAAGGGGTTGGAGAAGGAGAAGATGATAATTGCGATGGCTTCGTCGAGAAAAAAGCAGTGATTTGCCGCTGTTGATTTACGAGCGGTGATCGCCCATTGCTAGCTTTACGCGACGGCGCCATTGATCAATTACAGACAAACCTTCCTCTGTATCGTACTATCAAAACAGAGAGTGTATTTTYAATGGGGGATATGAAAGGGGAATGCAAATGCTGCTTGCTAATGAAATGGACTGAACATCGTTGGTTTAAAACGCGGGAATTTACGAGGATTTGCCGGGAAACGTTTAGGTGGGAGAGCTTTGGCGGGAATAAGGAGAAGCGATTACTCTGTTTCCGTACAAATGCTTGGGCTAYTCCTTCCGCATGGTTCCCACTTTCTAGAAAGCTGGTGTGGGCCCAAGTCCGTTTGTTTCCTATGGACCAAAAGTGACTTCAAGGTCACGATAATGGGCTTTGCTTTGAGGAACAATTGAAACGAGCCCGTAAATGGATTCGGGTTTTGTCAAAATGGGTCAATAACTCCAACAATATTTTGTTTTTAATTTTTCCTACTTAATAAAAGTTTGAAAAAATGAATTAGTTTTCAAAATAAAATAATAATAAATGACTTTTACTTTTTTCCATGATTAGATTGTTCAAGTAATAATTCCCATTTTTGTTATATAACTTATAGTCACTTTCTCCTGTGGAAGTATTTCGACTCTTAGATAGAGGATGAATTCTATTTGGTCAAGCACATGTAAGAGAAATGTCCACGTGGATTAGTCCATGAACCTATTATAATGAGGACTAGGTTTCTTTTTGCATACGTTAGCGAAAGTTATGTTCATAGGATAGCTTCGCCTACGCATCTACAATGCATTTTAGCGTTTGTAGTTGAGTCGTGAGAGGCATGCATATCTATAATATATAGTAGGGTTTGTCGTTGAGTTTATTAGATTCTTGTGGTTGAGACAGAAAAATTAAGAAATTTCCAAAATACCTTTATGCGTAATTATAATAATTAATATTAATGAATTTCTCTATATTCTAAAATTTTCCTCGTAAATCAAATTACTCTTTGTTTTGTTACTTATTATTTTATTCCTACCATAAAAGTAAAATTTTGAGGTTCTATAGTTCCTATATAAAGATTTTTCTTATTTTATTAGATTCTAGTTGTTTTATAATAAGAAACTAATGAAACAAAAAATCTACTAAATAAATAGAGTTTATAATACTTCCTTTTTTTCTTAAGAGCCCTTTGGAAACAAGAATTTACCACATTACAGGTTTTTATCCAAAATAAGATTAATATAAAACTGTAAAATATTTAATCCCTGAAATAATCTTGAATTTTCGTTAGATTAATTACCAAGGCTAACAATGACTTAGCAAAATATGACGTCAAAACCATTATGATGAGTATTTATTTAATTATTCCAAAATATCAATTCGAGGCGGTAAATAAAAATTCACTGTATAAGAGTTACATAGAGCTGGACAAGGCTGATTGGAAAACTCATTTAATATGGAAATTATATTTGCATATTTTACATATTAATTGCTTTTACTCTTTTCATGCATTGAACCTTAATTACCCTTTTGCCCTCTCCAGTCACAGAAGGGACAAAAACCTTCACCGCCTTACTGASTAGGGAGGTTCTTTTCCAAAATTATAGTGGATTTAATTTGGAAGGCTGCAACTTCTTTTGCCCTACTTCTGTGGCCACATCGGTTACTTTGCTGCTGAAGTTGCCTTTGCCTCTCAAAGTAAGAGTCTTTTTGTCCTTCTTGCATTGCAGATTTGCATGGAATTGAGCCTTACTTGACGTGGTTTCATATCGGAGATCAGTTGGGTTGCTCTTTTTGGCTAGGGTTTTCCAGACAAAGAAAGAAGAGACTTCCTCATAATGCAGCAGTTCATACGGGTTTGAAGTAATGCTCATGCATGAGGCTATGGCTGATTACTTTCGAAGTACATGGAGAAGTCAGGGCCTGGATATATACTTAATGTCTGAGCCCCAAKATATAGTAAAGGGTTCAAGGTTACATTTATATGTATGAATATTATGATTTCCTTCCTTTTTTCTTAAACTTTCTTTACGTACTCTTTTGATATATATACACATGCATTGCATATGGGAAGAGAATCAAAACTAAATCTTCCAGAAAGGTAAACAACTACTGATTCTAGAGAATTGGCTAGTTTGCGTTGTTGCTGTTTTTGCTTTTCTCTTTCTAAGTAAACACTTCTTTTCCTCTTGTATATAATCTAGTCATTTCATTCATCAGATATTCATGTTTTCAGTTTCTTCAGAGTTCAACTTTGTGTAGACAAGAATTGTTTCTATGGAATTTATGGCAACATCAAGCTGGATGAAGCTATCATGCTTGATCTCCATCTTCTTGGCGAGTTCTGAAACTTGAGCTTATTTTGTCCCTTTTCTCTTTCAGGTTTCTTTCTATTCTTTCCTGGATGTAACTTGTTGGTTTGATGTGATTTGATGTCACAATGCAGGCATTAGTGGTGCTGGTGGCTGCTGTTGTGCTAGTTCCGCTCTGGATCCACGAGGTAAATGGAATTAGGAGAGAAGTTCAGTTGATTACTGGCGACGTCCGCCAAGGACTAGCATTACAGATAGAGAAGACTGCAAGGTTGTTGTTACCATTCAATCAATCAGCTATAGATTTGGCAAGACTCTTCAAGTCATCATACGGTGGACGTAAACTCCAATATTCTGCGATCGAAACTGGGGTTGGTATCATATCTCCCTGCTTCCAATTTTAACTGATGATCATTGACAATTCACTTTTGGTGGCCAATTATTTCAGGTGGCTCCTGTATTATTTCAAGCACTATCAACAATTCCACATCTTTCACAAGTGTCATTTATTGCACTGGACGGTTTGTTTTTCTCATACTACTCCAAAGGGGATAAACTTCTTGCCGTATATTCTAACACTTCATTTGCTGCTGCAAATTACACTTGGTATACCCGGCCTGTAAACCGTAACACAGGGAAGGTATATGGAGAAGCAATGCAAACTACCCCTCATAGAATTCTTGATGCCGATTCTTTTCAGAAAGCATTGAAGAGTATAAATGGACATGCTTCAGTGGGAATTAGGTGGGATAATGATCAAGATCCTTTGATACTGAATACTATTAGTATTGGTGGGACAGGAGCCCTCTCTCTAGGGTTCCCTGCAAAATCATGGACCGATTTCTTCGCCGATGCAAGTGTTTACGGCGGAGGCTTGTATTTTGCATCAAATGATGGAACAGTATTCACTCAGGGAATCCCAAATACTCGGCTGGTCCTAGCCGGTAATTCAGTTTCCTTTCAATTATTGAATCCAAATGGTGATGAAATAGAGCATGTTGGCAACTTAACCTGCAGTCGGCTAAATGATGGCACGTCTGGAGCTTCTATTCTGGAAATAAGGAACGTGAAGTATCTGTTTCAGTGTTCACCGCTTGAAATTCTTGGACTGCAGTCGGTATGTCCCTTTCCTGTTATGATCGGAATCAAGGACGGAGCTAGGGGATGGCGAGGGGCAATCACCCTCGACAATTTCTTAAAATCTTCGATATGATATTTTCCATAATTTGTATAAGATTTTTTTCTTCAAAAAGTATATCCGCTCCTCAAAATATTTTTGTCATCACTCTCGGCCCCTCAAAACCAGATTTCTGGCCCCATCCTTGGTCGAAATGTTGATTAATGCTGAATGCTTTCTGAGTTTATTATAAGCATCTAGCAAGATCTGCCCATGTAACAGGAACTGCTGTTTTATTCCTTAGCGTTGGACAATTAGTTTTGTCTTGCTTGCTTCCCTAATATGCAACCTTGAAAGTAATGGTACTGACAATGTTCATCTTGTGCAAATCTGACTATTTTCCTTTTGCATTTTAGATATATGTCTTGGCTTTGCCATATAGCTTTGGGGGACTACGGAACTCCACGCACCATAATATAGGATCTGCTTCCGGACTACTCATACTACTGGTTACAGCCTCGGTTATCTCCGTTTTCGCCTACAATTTGTTGATGTTTATATCTGCAAAGAGGGAAATGGATTTATGTGCTTCACTCTTTAAACAAAAGGAAGCAACTGAAGAAGCTGAAAGGAAGAGAAGGAAAACAATCATTGCCTATGCTAGTGCAAGCCATGATGTCCGTGCCACTCAAGCAGGTTCTATCGGTCTGATTCAGATGTCTCTCGCAGAGGCTCCTCCTGGATCGACTCTGGAAACAAATTTAAGGCAAGCAGAAGCTTGTGAAAAGTATCAATTAGGTCATTCTTTGACTCAACTTAGATTTTCATTGCCTGTATCACATAAAAGCTAACACTAATAATTTGCATTTCTCTTGTCCAGAAATGTTAAATGCCATCCTTGACAACAGTAAGATTGAGTCTGGCCAATGTCAACTTGAAGAAGAAGAATTTGACCTGCAACAACTCGTTGAAGATGCAGTTGATTTGTATCATCCTGTTGGTATGGAGAAAGGTGTAGATGTAGTGCTGGACCCTGATGGCTCTATGAGAAAGTTTTCTAAAGTTAAAGGTGACCAAGGGAAACTTAAACGGATCTTATATAACTTACTGATCAACGCAGTGAAATTTACATCTGAAGGACATGTTTCTGTTAGAGTTCGGGCTAAGAAGCCTAGTCTACAAAATCTAACACTTGCTTCAAGCCCGAATAATTCAAGGAGATGCATATCATTTCTATCTTTTTGGACTAAAAGAACTTACAACGACGACTTGGAAGTCATGGATGATGTCCAACAGGATCAAAATCGAATGGAATTTATATTTGAAGTGGATGATACAGGAAAAGGAATTCCAAAAGAGAAGCAAAAAAATGTTTTTGAGAACTATGTTCAAGTCAAAGAGGCAGCTTCCGAACAACAAGGCACGGGCTTAGGGCTTGGCATTGTTCAGTCACTGGTATATATACACTTGATCTCTATCAATACAAGCCCTCAAACAACAGAGGAACTTGTATTTGTTTCTAATGTTCATTTAATTTGCATCTCATCCTTTGTTAATTCAAGGTTTTGCATTTTCAAATTTCTTTATGGCCTAATGTTAGGTTCGGATAATGGGTGGAGAGATTGCAATTGTGGAAAAGGAACTTGGTGCAAAGGGAACTTGCTTCAGGTTTAACACCTTCTTCACTGTATGTGGAACCAGAGAAGACGACCTTGAGGCTTGTGGTGGTTACCTATCCAGCGACTACCAACATTCAGGACAAAGTACTCGCATCCATAGCCCTCAAGCAGAAGGATCCCATGTCGTACTCTTCATTTCCTGTAGAGAGAGGTCTAGAGTTTTGCAGAAATTCATGGAGAGACTAGCAATAAAAGTTTCTGTTGTCAAGCAATATCAAAAGCTTCCTCATACTCTCAAGAAGATCAAAGAAAAGCTTCCCCTTACTCATCCGAGCACTCCAACAAGACATGACCGTGTGAGTAGTTATGGGTCCGGAGACTCGAGTGCCACACAAAAGGAAGTCCCTCTTAGTGCTCTTGATGGAGCAGATGATGTACCATTCTCGCGAAAGAGGAAAACTGCAAAGATCACTCCGAACTTTGTCTTAATCTTGATCGATACTAGTGCTGGACCTTTTCGAGAAATCAGTAGAGCTGTGGCTGAATTTAGAAGAGACCTTCCTCACACTTCGAGTAGAGTTGTCTGGATCGATAGACCGGGTACTGGCAGCATGAATGTCCAGCAGGGTCTAGACGCGGGTAAGCTACCATCCACAGATCTAATCATATCAAAACCACTTCATGGATCCCGTTTATATCAACTTATAGGTCTACTACCAGAGTTTGGAGGTACATTGCCTGAACCAAAAACAAAAGAAGAATCAACAACACCCAATACCAGAAATGTTCCCCATGAATTTATCACTGAAGTTAGCAAGGGTCAGCTACAGTTTACATCAAGATACGCTTCCGCTGAAAATCTCCCAACCCAAGATGATGAAATCCAGAAAGTCGATAAGCTACCATTGAGCGGGAAGGCGGTCTTGGTGGCCGAGGACGATCGAGTACTGCGCAAAATAGCTGTAGCTAGGGTTTCTCGGCTTGGTGCAAAGATTTATGAATGTGAAGATGGTGAAGAAGCTCTCAGACTCGTTCTCCAGAATCTCAACGATCAAAGAGAGCACAGGGCTCATTATAGCTTACCCTTCGATTATATTCTTATGGATTGCGAGGTAAAATCCCGTCTTCTGTTCTCCTAAAAACTTGGTTTTCCTTTGGTTTTGGAGTAAAAACCAACAGAATATTTTGTTTCCAGATGCCAGTAATGAATGGACTCGAAGCAACCAGACGCATAAGGGAAGAGGAGAAACACTTGGGATTGCATATGCCAATCATTGCACTAACTGCCCATACAGCCACCGAGAAAAACAAGATGATTGAAGCTGGAATGGATTATCAACTGTACAAACCACTAGACCCTGACCAACTTCTGGAAGCTATAGTTTACTTTCAAGACAAATGATGCAAAGGTTGAGCTAGTTACCGAGTATACACAATCCCACATGCAAATTGCCCCTAAAACCCGATCAACTTTTGGAAGCTATACTCTACATTCAATACCAATGCTGCCCAGGTTGAGCCAGTTACCTAGTATACACAAACAATCGCATACGCAACAAATCGTCCCTTTGATAGCCTGAGCCCGTCAAGCTTCCCGAAACTCGACAAATATAACAAAAGAAAAAAATTGTTATCTAATCTCTCTCTTTTGTTCTTTTGGTCTTTCATGAACTTACACATACTGGCTGTGGTTCAAATATAGACTCTGTGAGTTACATGCATCTCCCAGGTACCGGGAAGCTCAAAGAAATATGGAATATTAAAACATCTAATCATCAAAGCATAAGCTAGCTCTTCACCTCTGAGAAAATACATCAACTATGCTACAGGCTGAAGATTTTCAATGTAGTCAAAACAGATTTTAAACTCAAAGGCCTAACACATCTTTGAAGTTTTAGTTTAAAAATTCAATAACAAATCTTCGAATGTGATTCATTTGACTCGTAATTTCCCAGGACAACCCAAAAGATCCATTCTGCAAAATTGGACTGGTTGCCTTCCAACAAAAAACAAAAGATAACCATTGGAGATCATCAGAATTTAGACAACTTTCTGTTAAACCAGTCAGATAGTCGCTTCATCTTCAAGGCAAACTCCTTGCGTTTTGCAGAATAACTTAGACCATTAGTTAACATCACCATTATGTCATGCTTTATAGATTCCAAGCTCCTGTAATAGTTGCTTTGTAACCTTGACTTCACAATCTCAGGAGATAATGGAACAGGAAACCTGCAAAAGTTACCAAGAAGGAAAACCATGTTAGAACTCATACATTTGGGTTTGACTCTAAGTGCAAATTCGGGAACGTAGAAAGCAAGTGAGACAGCATATTGATCTACATTAATCGAGTAGATTTCATTTGGTAATTGAAATTTCCAGCTTGGTAAGTGATTTGGTGAACGGTGATTGTTATCAGAAGAAAACTAGAGATGGATCACGAATAATGAGAATAATGAAACAAACAAAGAACCAATTTWAATGTGAGGGAGTAATAAACAGGTATCTATAACAACACCTGTTTATGAAACATTCCTGCTGGGAAACTTCTTCCAACTTCAGAATTCCAAAATGATCCTGAAATGAAAAGAGAAGATGAAACAACATGTAGTTAAATACTCATTGCACTTTCAGTCACTATTAATATTAATCATAACATAGAAAAGAAAGCAATAAAGAAGAAAAGTAAAAACCTGATCTTCAATTGCGAATTGAAGTAATCTATCAAAATAAGAAAGTATTTTGCTTGTTATGTCGGTGTCAACTTGAGGATGCTCCCATAAACTGTCCGGATCTTTTAATTCCCAAGGGCTATGAAGGTATGACTTTGTTGGATCCTTCTTGTAACTAATGACACATCTATCCCATGGACTGCCAGGGAAATCAGTAGACTTGTCATTCAGAGCAGTTATTCTACCCTCCCACCAGCTACCACCTTCCCCACTATCATTTTGCCACCAAACCAAACATTTATCCCTACAGCTCCAATTTCTGTTCATACCAGCATCATACCGTGTTTTTTCAACAACAAAATCAGGAAAGTGATTTAATTCAGGCAGAGTGAATTGCAATTTTTGGCCAATCAGTGCTGATGAAGTGTCTGTAAATCTAAGTCTGATCTTACAACAACTCTCGCCAGAACCTGGGAGTGCTGAATACTCCAGGTCCTCAACCAAACAGACTTCCACGGCTCTAATCTTCCCACTACAATTTTTCCAGGGTGCTTTTTCTGATGACCTACAGGATTCCATATATTCTTGATGTCCCTAAAAATCAAACAACACGAATAAAACGATAATTCAAAAAAAGAAAAAGAGTTAGCTGACTTGATAGACAAAACACAAAGTGGAAATGCAGAAGGTAAAGGTACATACCTGCACTAGATACACTACTACATCACCTAGCTGAGGAATGTACCGACATCCTTCTTCTTGCTCTGACAACAACAGCCAATTTGATTTTCTTAATGCAACATGTGAATTCTTTTCAGCTACTGCACTTTTGTCTTCATTGTAATTCCTACAAGACCTTAGTCTGATAGTAGGTTTTGAAGTTGGGGTCCCTCTTCTAGGGAAAGGATGAAGTGTTTTTCTGTACGGCTTTTCTGCACTTCTTACAGAAGTTGGCAAATGGTCATCACTAGTATTACAGCTATGGTTGACAACCTCTGCTTCTCTTGAAGTTGCCTTCAATTTCAATGACCTTTTCCTACGCATTGTATCAGTGCCAATATCTGTAAATTCAGCTTGGACATTTTCTTTTTCGGTGCTGGCATTTGAAGTACCTTGGGAGAATTCACTTCTATCACCTTCTAGTGTACATCCATCTAGATTATGCTCCTTGGGAAAGGGATATTCAGATGCCAAATCTCCTCTATGGTGAGAAGGGATTTCACCAGTTGTAAAGTCCTGCAAAACCTTCTTTGATTTGATTTTCAGTTTAGTTGGCTTTGATTTTTGGATCTCACTTACTTCAGCACAGTAATTTCTGCTGCATGCTTTGCCAGGATTGCAATTATGAAGGAATCCAGAATCACTGCGTATCTGCTGCTCTTGCTGATGAAGAAGGGACAAATTTGATGATGAAGACTTTTCTGTGTCTTTCAGATAGAAGAAGTCACTGCCTCTCATTAAATTTGCATCCTTTAATGTGCTAGCCTCACATTCTTGCCTCTCTCTATAACCCTCATTAAACAATGCAAATTCATGGTTTCCAAGTTCTAATCCAGCAGAAAGATCCATGCATTCATTCTCAGATTCAATATGATCATTCAAATTCCTGGCCTCACAACGCAATTTGGAACTCCCTTTCCTCCCTTGATCTAAATCCAGAGGCATTGGACCTCCTGACTGAATTCGCTTGGCTGTGCGTTGTTTAAACTCTCCCCACTGAACACTGGTGTCCTTGTAACCTGAAGATGTTTCCAAATTCTTCCGAGTGCTTTTGGGTTCTTCGCTTTCTAAAAGTTCAGATGCCTTGAAATTGTTAACATGTTTAAAATCAGTACCAGAAGAAGATGGGCCTAAGTCCACCGATGGAAATGATGCTATAGCACCCTGGTAGTCAGATTGGCTTCTGGAACTTTCTGATGGCAAAGACTTCGCAGAACTGCGAATGGAGAATTTTAGGACCAATCTTTTCCTGTTCTCCACATTTGTCTGATGTTTAGTTTCCTTTGGGAACTTGACTGCGTCCTTGGGCTCAAATAAAGGTACTTGCTCACCAGTTAAATGTTTCCCCTTCTCATTATGTGAGTTGTCAACAGAATTTTTGTTCTTAGTGTTTGTACCCCACAATGATGAAGCAGATTCTGATGAGCCACTAGCAGATCCCTCTTCCTCCTCCCCATCAGTAGAAAATTCAGTAGGTTCGGAAAACCCATTAATTCCATTACGTGCAGCTACTCGCTGAGGTCGCAATGACTTGACTCTGCTGGACTTCTTCGTTGAGGAACTTTTTCTGCCTCTTGATTTCTTAGTCCTTTTACTCCTCGACGAGGCCCCATTATGCTCGTGCAAAGTCCTCTTCTTCACATGTCCTCCAGATGTAGTCGTGAACTCAACCTAAGACCAACTCATGATTATGGATTGGTCAGTGTAAACAAAAATGACAGCTGATGCAGGCAAAAATTTAAACTTACTTCTGAGAAAGGTTTCTTCCTTTTCGATCTGCGAAGACCATCTCTTTGACCCTGTCCTTTGTCTTCTTCACTACTTTCTCGATCACTGGATGAGCTGCTACTCAAACCCTCCTGCTCATCTTCACTAGAAAATTCATCAGTGATGAAGTACTCCGAGTCTGTCTCATCATGTATGATGTCGTTTTCAGGTTCCAAGTACATGGCATCCAAAAAATCCGGTAGTGGTTCAACCACCATATCCAAGTCCAGCAAAGGTAATACTTGGTACTCTTGGCCCAAACCAACATCTGGACCCACAGCAAGTTTTATCGATGAAGGGCACCATTCAATACCCATTGCACCTAATCGACGACACTGATACATACTTTGGTATGGTTCTGGATATGGAAGCATACCTGAAATCCCAACCACAAAAATTTTATGCATCCTTTAGAAAACCAAAATCCAGGTTTCAAATGAAAGCCTCGAAGATAATGAACCATAACCTACTTGAATCACAAAGAGGGTCTTTAGTATTCCTCATATAAGGAATCATTTGTGTCTCCTGCATCAAGTATAAGATACATTTTCTATTATTAAATTTTGAATAAATCAAAAGTAAAATAACAGGACCAACATAATACAGCAGTTGATGCATGAAAGTTTCTTTTTACGCAAATCCATGGCCATGCATCAAATGCAGACTCGACAAAGGAGACTTAAATATTTGTCGAACCAAAACAAATGAACCTGATCAAGAATATTGCCTTGAGTATCCCGTACAAGAGGGCGGTAATCTCCAAGGAAGAACTGTCAGATATGGAGTATAGTGAGAACCATCCCATAGCAGTTCGGCAGAAGTTGAGTCACAACTGTAATTGACAATACTTTAGCATACCTGATCATATTTGGCATCCTTCTGGGATTCACCTTGGCCTGTGTTCAGCAAATATATCTGTCCAACATCATCAGATAGTACAATTGATGTCCCATCTCTAAGTTAAAAAGGGGAAATATGTCTCAGTCCAAGGAAAAAGCACTGTAAACTTAAAAGAGTTGTAATTGGACAGCGAAAGCATGGAGATTAAGAGAAGGAACCATATAAATAATATATATATATACACACATATTTTAAAGTTTGTACTGGATATTTTGAATCCACTTGCAAGATGTAGCAAATTCAGCAAAAATTTGAGATTGTTCCAAAAGACTTACTGCGAAAATTTTCCATCTACCAACTTAAAGCGTCCAATCTCATAGACCCAAATGGGGATGCCCTCCCATATCTAGGAAAAAGCATTACAAGGTGTCAAAGAAAGAAACTTAAACTACAATGAGACATATGCATGTGACAAGAGAGTAACTTACATCCCAAACAATTGTTTTCCCATCATACCCGGCGCTCATGGCAATTCTGGGGTTGAAAGGATGAACATCCAAAACATAAGTCTGAAAGGAAATAAAAGTGAAGAATTATTTAGCAGCAAACAGAACAGATTTCAGTATTTTTCTAAATGTATTTATTTAATAAATTATAAAAACAAAATAAAAATAAAAAAGAACAGCTTTCACTATGTAAGCATGTAAAAGTCTTCTTTTTCCACTTGCTCCCTATATTATTTGCTTTGTAAAGTGAGGTTAATAAGTAAACACCAGATCAGATGAAAGCTTATAAATCTGGTTCATCTAACCGTGCAAATCGAACTGTACACATGTGCCCATACTCTTTGCCGTTGTTATATGAGGATGATAACAAACACCAATACCACTGCCTAAGATAGCTTACAAATTTAGTTCTTCTACCATAGTTTGTTCCATGAAATCAAAGCAAGTTACATAATGTTGGATAAATAATAATCATATATATAACCATTCAAGTAGCAAGTCTTAAAACCAGGTCATACACATCTAAGATGTCCAGAGAACCTACTGAAAGTCAAACATGGGATAAAAGTAGCAGGACTCCAGATACTTCTACTTATGGACCATAGAAGCAATGCCCAAAATCAAGGCTCAAAATGATTTATATGCTCAGCATACTCCTACTACGACTCATGAAATAGTTTCCAGTAGGGCTCCTGGGCAATTCTCTAGTGTCTTAGTAATCAGTGAGCTATTTCCCTTGGTTTAAGGTTCTTCAGATCTTTTTACCTCCAGTTCATGTTACCAGTTGACAATCACCTCTGGTGCCTTAAACGAGGTCCCATTCCAATCTCCAAATCTGTTTACCCTCCACACCTAGCTACAATAGTAACATGTTGAGTTCCCATAATAGTGGACCTTTCTTTTTTCGATAAATACCCAGGAACCTCAGTTCACAATCTATCGGATTTAGGCCCTTGCTCTTAATACTTCAGCTCTGGTCTTTCTCTATTTTCAGTAGTTGGGAAAATAATGATGATGAAAGCAGTTGGGGAAGACCAGAGGGTATACATATTCTTCACACAAGATTCAAATTGTTCCATGAAACATAGAGCTAGCTTCAACAAACCTCATCTCAAATGAATTTTATTGCCATAACAGAATCTCATAATGAGGACTGAAAAGAGAAACCAAATTCACAACCATTGGTTAAGGCCTTGCTACTCGTAATTTCTAAATTTTCATTGTCATGTAAACAGTAAGGATACTGCATAGGCTCAAAAAAAGACTTCATCATAACTCAGGTAAAATTAAAATGTATCAAGTTTCGAAAGATATTTTTTCATAAAAACCCAAAATCAGAAGCTCATGCCGAAACATTTTAAGACCAATTTTAAGCAAGTAATTTCTGGAAGAGTACAAGACATCTCAAATTAATTAATCACCTTTTCTTCTGTTCCTCACTATTTGTGGCCGCATTTCTCTAGCTACAGACAATTCTATCAAGTCCAAAGTTTTACAATATGTCCAAACCATCCTATACAAGTTTCTCAGTAAGTGGCAGTATTATTTTATTACGACTGGAGTTTTTCCAGCTCATTCCTGTTTTTTCATGCCATGAACCGAATGTAGCAATTTACACATTTATTATCTTTGATTCTCTCTTTAGCCATCAAATAATCTGCATAACTTGCCTTATAAGCAGTTATCTAATAGGAGAAATTCGAAATTCTAGCCTGATAGAAAAGAGCTCCACAAAGTACTGATACCACTTACAGAAGCCGTATGACCAGTCAAGGAGTGTACCAAGCTACCATCACTAGCATTCCAAACACAGATTCTGTTATCTGCATACAAACATAACCTCAAGCTTGAGAAACTAGAATATGCATATTCTAAAACATAAATCTAAAATCTTTATGGAATTTAGAATATGAAAATAATTAGGCAAATTTTAAAGACAGAAAGTGCCCAAATTTTTTCCATCCCATGAATCCACAAAGGCAAAACACTGTAGAATATGCAATTCTCTTAAATAATTTATACCCCATCAGCTCTTACAAGCGTCAGTCCAGGAGGTGAACATTCAATAACAATAAGGATTTCAGTTCTACAACATTCTAGATACACAATCTAAGAGAACTTCCAGAAGTAGAAACAATGATTTTCCATCTCCATCTAAGAACAGCTTCTATAGCTAGAAATAACTCCCCGGACAAGATGAATCTCAGACTCGTGTTTTAGCCTTCTTCGCCACACAAAGCTAAAATGAAAAATTAGCTTTGCTGCTCATTTCTATATGATGAGCCTAAGTGAATAATTTGCTCCGAAATAACAGAATTGTTTGTCCACTAAAGTAGGAAACAGAATTCAATGCACATGGTTTCTGCCATCATGTAGTGATRGAAATAGATTTGTAAAGCCTCAACCTTACAAGAAGGCTAGTTCCATTTATCAACGAAGACATTCCAGTTCACAATAGCTTGATAACTCCTCCAAAGTTATCATTAAATAAGTCGATTCTTTAACATGATTCACAAAAGGCATGCGAAATTAGGCAAGCGAAAGGAATTTAGTCTGACGACAGCAAATCTGCAGAAAACAAGGGGTAAAGGCTGAGCCTAAGCTTTAATCCTCAATATCATAGCATCATCAAAAATAATAAACTCATAATCTTAAATGAAGTAGCCATGAATATGGGTAAATAGCAATTAGAGAAATGAAGCAGAATACCCATGATAGCAGCAAGGACAAAACGATTATCAAGGCTCCAGACTATCATATTCACACCACGAGGAGTTGGAAGGAATCTCTGACGTGGACCTCCTCGACAAGGCTGAGAAGGTATTGGAGGAGGAGGAACTTTAAGATGGTATGTCTGTATCCAACGTCCCACTTTCCCCTAAAGTAAAAGTTGAAAAGAAAACCATTAGAATTAGTGGAAGCCAAATATTAAATAGCAACGCTGTCCATGAAGGAAACTCGTGAAAGTCTAGATCATAATACCCAATAAAGAAGCTGTAACCAAGCTTTATCTATATTTCTATTATGCAAGAACTCACCTGAGATCTGCGTGATTTAGAGGTCCAGATAATAGCACTACYATCACGAGAACAGGTAACTATATTGTCATGAGTAAACCTGGAGATATCAGAAAGCAAGCAGGAGAATTGTTTCATATCATATGAACGAACCAGAGTCACTTTTGTTCTACAGCATACATCCTGAAAACCAAAAAGGAAAAAATGTATATCAGATTACAAAGAGAAGAAGGGAAGGTAGTTGCAGACCAGGAATTTTTAAACTTTGGGATTTTCTCCTCCATCAAATATTCAGATGCTGAAGTTCGTGAAGCCACAGCACAGCCACTGCAGATGGAAGAGCCAGTTAGACCTTAAGAAATTCGCTGCAAGCTGCAAGGAGAGAACATTTTAGATACTCACCTGAACTGGACATAATTAACATCATCCTCATGGCCAGCTAGTAAATCTATCTCATGACATGGCTGCTCAGGATCATCTGAATTGGATTTGCAAGCACTCCAAACCTAAACACAGCTAATTATTAGGGCACATTAATAGACGGGAAGAAATTCTGTTTATGACAAAACGATCGATAGTTACAAAAGACAACTATATAAATGTGCCAATGCCAAACATTATGTGCAAACACTGCCAATAAGCGCAGAGTCTAATGCAGATGAGTCACATTTTATATATGAAGTCTATACTTCCGAGCATGTCGCATACTGATTCTTATGTTTTTAGCAAATTAATTACAAATTTATGTCCCACTAAACTGCATATTCAAGATGTGTGGCTAAACGAGGAGCCAAGGATCTTAAGATGATTAAACATAAACAGCCTGCACAGGCATGTATGCATTCTTAGAGTTTCTGCAGTCTTCTTATAGTCTTTAGCAGAGAAGATATCATGAAATTGAACTTCTGCTCTTCAATCTTACTTTTGACAATAATACAGCAAAAGTCCTAAAGAAGACTTTTTGAACCAGATAAAGACAAGCTAATGGTATCAGTTCAACCCAGGCACTGGTTAGCTGACTCATTGATTTCCTGCCAATCTTCAGAGAGCTCATTTACTTTCATTAATGTTCAAGGGTTCAATGGAATGCTTAATAGAAAATTTGCTCCGAGTTGAAAAAATTACTTTGTATGTACTTAATTTTCTTTAACTAGGTCTTTTTCCAGTTTTTCAATTATTGACGAACTGCCACACTGGTAATAATAATAATAATATTTATCTTTGTACCCTTGCATAAGTATCAGAGCTCCCAGTGACAAAGACAGTCCCATTAGCATTGTAACCACAGCATAAGATTTGATGGCAACATGGAGCATTACTGGATGAAGGCACATTAGTTGAAGGAACAGTCCCACTCTTCCCTGCACCAATTCCAAGTTCCATATATAATATTTATAATCAATTTCCATATGAGAACAAAAAAATAATAGAGAAGTTGACTTCCTACCAGAAACAGCATCAATTGGCTTGGGCAGATAAACACGTGGACAACAATTGGATTGCCTTGCATCCCAAATCCGACAAGTACCRTCATCTGAAGACCTACACATGTTAAGAAACATCCAAGAGGACGTAACTAGAAATGGGCTAGAGCTAGACACACAAGGAAGGGTAACTATTGTTTGCTTCTTGTTTCAGAAACTATACAGATGATCTTATGCTAAAAGATGTCAGATACATATCTCTATGTTGCCTAAGTGAGAACAAGCAGCACGTACTTTGCATGATATCAAGCAATATTTATCACCAAATAAAATGTAAAATTGTAGGAATAAAGTGAATATACATAAATAAAGAAGGCAGCACAAGAGAGAGAGAGGGAGAGGCAGGAGGTGCTTACATGGAAAAGGCCATTAAAAGAAGAAATTCATAATAAGAAATAGCCATAACTTGTTGGAGTGAGAACTATATGGCAGACCACTAAATAAGAAGTTATCAAACTGAAACTGTTCCACCTTAACATAACATAGAAAGCCATGCCTATACACAGTTACAGCTGTCAAGTTTACTTCCATATTTGCAGCTGGACTTGGCATGATACACTTACCTAGTTTGCATTAAAGCCCAATCATTAACAACTCTAGACAAAGAAAAGCTTCTAGATATTCAAGAAACGCTCCATTTCTATTAAGGTCCATTGTCCATGCAACTTTCCAATCTGATTACCCATAACTGACCTAAGTTGGTTCACATAAAAACCAACGGTAGGGAGAAAAAGAGGAGCAAACATACAAGTAGAGTACCATGCATTAGAGTAAACATGTCTAATAACTTGAAAATGGAAAAATAAACAGGAAAGGGGAATATGCTCACGATAAAAGCTGATAGACAGCCCTGGGACTAAATGCAATGGCAGTAACACCTCCTGTATGTCCTCGCAGAACTGATATTGGATACCCATCTGGCAATCGCCACTTTAATGCACAGCATAAAGGAAAAATTAAACAAATGATGGAGGATACACCTCTTTGCTGAATAAAGTGAATGGGTCTATCAATTGGAGAAGAATCTTACAACACGAATAGTGTAGTCATTTGAAGCAGATGCCACTAACATGTTGTTTGAGCTGACAGCTAAATCAGTAATGTCACCCTTATACGAGAAAACCAAATGAAGTTAAAAACATAACATGAAACAAAGCTAATATGTTGAATACACAAAAAAAAATGCTGATATCATACATCATTCATATTCTATAACTTACTTCATGACCTCGACAACTGGATAGACAAAATGCAGTTTCCATTGACCAAATCTTGACAAGACGATCATCTGATCCCGTAATGACATATCTGCCAGACCTATCAAATATTGCTATATAGTACAGGAAAAGTTGTATGACTAATTCATTCTGGAAATTTCATCAACAACTCTGTAATCGATCCAATTTACAAAGGTTGAGAGGAACACAAAGCAGTTAAAAGAACCAAAAAGTATATCTAAATGGACATTGCAATTCAGATCAGTAATCTCATATGTACCATAAAACGCCACACAGGAATGAGATTGTAGACAAGACAATCATTGATAGGTCAGTATATAGATAACATACCACAATAAACAGCATCTCTATGTCCCCTCAGCCTTTTCTTGTTTTGCATCTTCTTGACCATGGTTGATGGCTTAGCTACAGCATAACAGGGAAAGCGAATTGACGGAGCTCGATGATGTTTCRGGAAACCACCACCTATTTCCCTTAAACTGAGTCCCCGTACCTGATCTATCTGAATGTGAGGCCAACGGAGGTAAGATGGCAGATGCTTTGTTTGCTTGTTTAAGCTATTTCTGTCACCTGAATCACATAATTCATGTGTTAAACAACAGACAGACATGGACAGATGAGACAAAAATATTAGAAGCATGTTATATATACTAGGAAGAAAGACACAAGTGTACATTCAGCGCAAGAAAGTTACATATCCTYAAAACTGCAGGTTGTAAGTCAGCCTTCCATCAGCTAAAGAACCTTTAGGAAAGGTCATACTAAGATAAAATTTTGGAAGATAAGTGGATTATCCTAATCCTATCATGGTTTTAACAGAAAGGAAATTACTAAAATCAAACATTTTCTTTGCCTTCCCTTTCTCATGTGATTAACACAGTGGCAAGATGAATTTTACGTAGAAAACCTATTTAATAGAAATTTGTCAACATCCGACCTTCTAGCATCCACCTGAATATACAAATGAAGCATAGGCAACCTAAGGATGTCAATGAACCAGGTGCGGTCTGCTAAATTTGCAAACCAACTTTAGTTTATTTTCGCTAACCTTAAGAGGTGGTCCATAAATTTGGTGGGCATTATGTTCACATGGCACTGTAGCATGCAGCGTCTGATCCATGACAAATATAGAAGTTTCGTACGGAGCATCAAACGTGTACTTGTCTACCAACTCATCGCAAAAGAGTGAACAGTGCAGCATGTAATTGTGCTTCATTAAACTAGTTAAGATTTTTCACTTCCGAATATACACAAGACAACATAAAATAGAATTTAATGGGCTATTAGAAGCATCCAAATGTTTACCACAACCGAAATAACAAAGCAGAGAGTGCAGGAGGAAGATACATGCAGTCGCTGATGCACGTTCATGAGTGTGTGTGTGTGTGAGAGAGAGAGAGAGAGAGAGAGAGAGAGTGTGTCACTGGAAAGTACATACAGCACAAAAGTGAAAAGGGCCCAGTGCCAAGTAGCGTGGGTACATCACTGGCACTTGGAGCCCCATCTCCAACTATGCACCGTAATGGAGGAGCAGTTGTGAGCATCAATTGTCTCAAGAGCTTTACCAGGTGATCATCTTGAATGTGAGGATATCTAATTTCCACAAACAAAAAGGCGTTAAGTTCTAGCAATTGCAATAAAAAAAAGAACCTCAGTAGTTGCCTTCTTTGAATGATTTATTTTTGCATTTTCGATTTTAATAAGAACCAGAAAGAATACCTCCAAAACCAGAAACTAAACTTTATAAATAATAAGCGTAAAAGGCAAACATGTCATTGAGCTCCAGCCTTTAAAGAATGGTGAAAAAATCCTTAGTAAAACCAAGCATTGGAGCTGGTATTCAGAGAATTTGCGATGGACATTATGCCCTTCTAAGAAAAGAAGACTTCATAGGTGAAATTCTGTAATTAAATCAACATAACAGTCTATAGGAAATGTATCAGAAAGACTATCCGATGTCTACCCATAAAGATCCAAACCAAACACCTAAGTGTCTCTTAATTAGTAGACTAATCAAATAGCATTTAAAAAGAGAAAAAGGAAAAGGTCAATTCATATTTACCTACTGACAAGATTATCATAATTCAGAGGAAAAGAGATGCAATCATCCTTCCCGAGACCACTAGATGTGCCGCTTCTTGAATAGCAAGCGTGATATCTCCTAGGTAGAAGTTCATGTTCTAGAAGTTCATCCCAGAATTGCCTGAACGTCTTTTGGCATGGCCCCGTTGATAAAAAATGCATAATCAGAAAATAAACTTCTCTTAGGTCAACATCTACATCCATTGCAGCAAAATTTTCATCAGCTTTCTTCTGTTCTTTAAGGCGAGAAACTATATGGATCTTATTAACAAAGTTTACAGGTGCAATATCTACAGAAGGCGCATTACTGAAAGATGTCAACTTTCGGTAATCCATTCTCTACAACAACCTGAAACAGCATCACAAATGTCCATTAAGAACATCCCTCTAAAAACATGAAGGATACAGAATATATTCAAAAATAAATCATATACCAAAACCAAATAATTTCATAAGAATGTTAAAATCATCATCCAACCACACATCCTCCCATGATAGGAGAATAATTTTTCTTCTACTTGGAATACAAATATCTGTTATCCAGAGAAATTGGAGATGACAACTGATAGGATGACAGGGGAAAAACCCCAAGTGCRTTAGACCAAAAAAAGAATAAAAAGTAAGGAGAAGAGATTGGTCAGTCAACATTTTTAGTGGAGAAGAAACGATTGCCCACTTCTGATTCCAATGCACCGAATCCTCCTATCTTACAGCACTTCTAGAAGGTAAGCATTATTGGTCATCACAGAAGGGAAATCTTCACTCACCCATTTGAGATGCATTCGGTGTCAGAGAGCTAGGAATCATGACAATCATTCAGCAGCCAAAGAGGCAGAGTAGATCCTTATATTGAATATGCTAAGTCGCATTTTATGTAGAAAAACAAGTACTGTTATATTCCAAGCCTTAAATGGTTCTAAAGTTTCAATAAATCAAATAGGCACCTAGACGGGAAAACCATACCCGAATACTACTTACTGTAACTAGCTGAAACAACACTAAAAAATAAATAACTAAAAGAAGGCAGGTCAAAATTCCTTTACCAAAATAAGAGTCCTTTGGAGTTCGGCATGCTTGGGACATTAATATCTGACATTTCATTAAACAGTTCAGTGCAAAGAATTTTTGATGAATAAGACAAACTGACCATGGTCAGACATCTATTCTTACCAGTGTAACATAGAAATTGTTAGTAGCACTTTTGCATTTCCTTGCTGTTTACCTCGAGTATTGATAACTGCAAATATGAGCCCCCTGCCAGGATCAACACCCAAAAGCAAAACCTTCCCTCATTTTAGTTTCTTTCATTATTTCCATCTTTTTCCTTTTCCTAATAGGATTACGTGAATTAACACTTTCTTCATATGCAAAACCAAACAGCAAGCCTGTGTAAGATCCAGTGGTCTTATCTTCATGCAATACTTTGGCTGCCCACACACTTAGATTGAGTTGGTTAAACAATTTCTCAGCATCAGCAAAACTAAGTTTGACAGCATTCAGAACTGTCCTGGAAGTTTTCTCAAGAATTCAAAGATATTGACACTTCTCTAGATCATTAGTCATTAATGGAAGTATAAAGACAAAATCCTATTTCATCGAAAAACAATTGGTGAGAACGATAGATTAGTGCATACATGCAGATTATAAGCACACGACTCCGAAAAAACAAAGTCCGCAGACAGAAAACAACAATAAATAACACAAGATCTACAGCAAACACATGAAGAACCATGTAAACTAGCTCTTAATTAGGCAAAAATTCAAATTTCCTTGAAATTACTGAAATTGGCTAATATTTATTAAAACTAAGAGAGAAAGGAAAGTGGAGCATAAAACTAGAGCTAGCAAGATTATAAGGGCCATACAAATGTGTCACTGTTATATTACCTTCCACAGAGTGATCGGCAGGAGGGAAAGTAAAGGGCAAAACGAAGAGATACTTTTTCTCAGCATCGGAGACAACAAGCTCCGGCCTTCAGGTGAACTGAGAGAGCTAGTCTATTTGCATTTGCTACTGCTACAACAGCCCACGGGCTGCGTTTCTTCGAGTGCAAATAGAAAAGAATGTGAGAGAGAGAAATAATTATTTCTGGAAATAACCGTTTTATTTTTATTACGTGCAGGTTTGAGATACAATTCGCTATTCTCAATGTTGCTGGACCCGACCAATGAAATTACATCAAAGACATACTGGGGTTTCTATTGGATCACGACGCCATCGGCGAGTCTTCTCATGTTTGGGGTTACAATTGACTTTTCYACCGCCAATTTTACGAATTTTCCTGGACTTTCCAATCGATCTGACAAATTCTGATTCGAAGAGGAAAAATAAAAAAATAAAATTTGCTTACTAAAAGCGATGCTAACCTTTTATTTTCCTTTTTCTCTTTTTTTCTTAATGATACTGACCAATCAGCTTTCCGATTTCACAKACCATTCCTATCTCTTAAGTACTTCATTAATACCTTCAAAGCTTAATTTATTAATTATTCCTAATGAATGTCTTTTTGAAAGGTCCATAAGTTTTATGTAATATACTTAACACACAAGATGAGGACTTGCTATCATAATTTTAAAATTTTGAATTATGTATTACAGATCTTCGATTCAAATTGAAAATTAAATCTAATAAAATTGAGGTATGAAGATTGAAATTTAAAGTTTTAAAATTAGTTAAATTTAACACAAAAAGAAATTACGAATTTGATTTCATAGCCAATTTAGTAAAATTCAAATGCCATTAGTTTTACATTTTTATCCTTTTTATTCTTTTAAATTTATTGTAGCTGATCTATATTTGATCAATAATTGGGAAGAATGTATAGAGGAGATGATAGACATTAATAGCCTTAACTTTGTCATATTAAAAAAAAAAAATGTGTTAAAGGTATGCGTATGAATGTATTAAGCAGTAGGTCAAGATTTTATAAAAAATAAAAGGAGTTAAGAGACAATTAAAAAATATTAAGATAGTTTAAATTATTTTATCAAATAATCTTAAGCTGTATTTGAACTACACTTTGGGTTGGGAGAAAAATTTTATTTTAAGTTTGGAAGGCAAAAAATTAAAAAATTTTAAATTTTAAATTCGTATAAAGTTAAGAAACTTTTTAAATTAAGAAATCAGTTCAATTATAAAATAATAAATGAAACTTTTTTCAAGAAATTTTACCACACAACTTAATTCAAATCTAAACAAAACATGATTTTGAGTTAATTAACTATATAAAATCAGTTCGAAAAAAATAACCGTGAAAAAAATTCACGAATAATTTATTATTTATAATTCTTCGTATCATTTACTATGAATAATCGACTATTCAAAGTAATTACTCGTAATGATAACTAATCAATTATTCAAAATGATTAACTTCCCTAAAGAAATAAAAAATACATTTCATAAATAAATCAAGAATATWAATAACTAGAGAAAATAACATCATAATTTTCTCAAAAAAGTAATTAACTTCTCTATTATTGATCACGTAATTTCCTTTTTATGATACATTTGTACAAGGACGAACCATGAACATTACTGTGTTACCTATATGAGCTCAATGTATGTAAGGCCAAGAAACAAAAATTAATCTGAAAGATTCAGATGATACAGCAATTTAAGTAAAGTATGTGATGTYATCTGTCAAGTGCAAAACCCCAAAGGCATTACAGAAAACCCAAAAAGAAAAGAAAAAAGAAAAAAGAAAGAAAGAAAGAATGGGAGAATTTCTATGAAATGGATAATGGGAAAACAACAGAACCATATATTTCAATGACATATTATAGTACAAGTTTAGAACTGCAAATCTACTAACAGTAGCCTACAAATTTCTCAAATCAATCAAAATGCGCCCCAAGCCTATGGATCAATTTTCTCTCAAGGGGGCTTGAATGCATTCTGATATTTTGCCTGGATAAACACAAGAACTCTAAGAACCCCGTCTTAACCCAGTATAGAATACTAAGCCTGCGTACTGCTCAGGTGTTTGATTGCACACAAGGTTGACACAGGTAGTGGTATGTTCCGGTCACTCACTGACCACAACAGCACATCAGGCATCGATAAATCTGATATCGAATGTGTTGGGATGGATCTGCCATACATTTAAGGCTGCATATTCCTCCAGACATTCTTTCAACTGGGCCTCGCTGTATCCCTAACAAGAAATTATAGAAAGAAACCGAATTGTCACCAGGAGGAGAGAAACGATATGCTTCTTGAAGGAGTGTAGGAAACTGCCACTTTTACCACTAACACAGTGTCACTAATTACTAATTTATTTAGCTTAATTATACAGTAAATACTCGGCGAAAGAGATCTAGCTATTCAAAAACTAACCTTTCGTGAAATCCAGTTAAGGGCATGAGCATAGYTTATGTCCATCTTATTCATCCTTGCAGCTTCATCTCGGATAATTGAATATATATCAGAGATTGCATCCAGGCCTGACTTTTGCCGATCATCTGAATACAAAGAGAACTTTGACATTTGCATTAATCTAAGGGCCTCATCCACATCGCTCTGAGCAACAGTATGGGAGAACCKAAGTCTAGCCAGTGCCTGAAACAAACAAAAYTTCCTGTCAATTGGCATAAATGTCGTGCATGTAACCTGTCATGTACAGTTCACCCTCTAGGTAAAAACACCTGTCAAACTAATTAGGAGTATTATACATAAAATCGTAAAGACTTCCTTTGAAAGTCAACGATCCAACATAGAAATCAGAGGATGAAGCCTCRGACATAAGATACCTATTCAAAGGAATGCAYTTACTAGGGATTATTGTTTGATGTCAATTCCATGAAAAGTRAACCAGAACTTACAGCTGATATCCTTAAAATGCTGAGCAGGGTTCTAACAGTTGTATAAGAGTGGGGAGTATTTGATTTTGCCTCTTCTTGCCTAATACTCGAATATGCAGTGGCAATATAATCCTCCAATTCCCGTGGGACACTAGGAGAAAGTTTTCTTGCTGCTGAAATGTAGGCCCTACCAAAAATTATAAAGAATTCTCATCATCCGGAGAAATCTAAGAGGTGAAAATCAATTCTGTTATTTTTATGCAATAAAAAGGACCAACTAAAGAGGCCAAGAGAGCAACATAATGTGAACTTGAATTTACCGGAGGAGAGAAGGTTCAAGTGGAGTGAACCCAAGTGCAGGAGATTCTTTGTTTTGGTGGACATAGACAACATGTCTAGCCAGTTCAAGATCAGTATCCATATCTGCTCTGTCTAAAATCAACCACAGAAGATCAAATCTTGATAGGAGAGCAGGAGGGAGATTAATATTTTCAGCTGGTGTTCTTCGTAAGTCATATCTTCCCCTAAGAAAAACAAAACCAAACAAATTTCTAGCAAATTCCTTTTGCCTGCTGCATCCAAATGCTTAGAAAAATAGAAAACTGGACAAATACCAATCACTCTATAAAATGWAAGTAAGTACCAAGCTGGATTAGCAGCAGCAAGGACTGCTGTCCTYGCATTCAAGGATGTAGTAATCCCAGCCTTTGCTATGCTGACGGTCTGCTGCTCCATTACTTCATGTATTGCAGTTCGRTCTGATTCATCCATCTTGTCAAACTCATCAATGGCACATATACCCATGTCAGCCAGAACCTGAAACAAGTATATTGTCAAAAAAATCCAAAACCAGAATAGAAGAATCAACTGTCTGAGAAAATCACTTGCAGTAACATCAGATAGATGATTGATTAGTTTGGCAACCCAATCGCTTGTGCATAACATTTACCTTCTGCCAAATAGGTATACTCCACATTATTATACATGCAGCAAATATTATTTCTTGAAAATAATAATATGCATAAAAGATCCACTATGTTTACCAGTGCTCCTCCTTCCAAAACCATCTCATTTGTCACTGGGTCCTTCTGAACTGCTGCAGTTAGACCAACACCACTGCTTCCTTTGCCAGTGGTATAAACACCTCTTGGTGCCACGTTAATTATGTGCTTAAGAAGCTGACTTTTTGCAACTCCTGGATCACCCATCAGACAAATATGTAGGTCGCCTCTAATCTGCAAATCATTTRGAGAAGTCAGAAAATTYTAGATCCAAAAGAATGAAATCTGAAACTCTTTCAGACAGAAATCTGAGGCATGAAAGATTTTAAATATCAATGCTAATTTTAATTTGATTCTGAAAACCACAAAAATATAAGCAAAAGATTATTTTTGCCCAGCTGTAGAGATTCTTTATGAAAGTAAAATTTTGCATTTTTTTCCTCTCAAATGAACTTACCTTCATCCCGTCCTTTAACTTCCGATGAGGAGCACCTACTAGGAGAAGTAGAAGAGCTTTCTTAATATCTTCATGTCCAAAAATTTCAGGAGCCAATGATCGTGCCAACTTATTGTAAATATCACCATCCTCAGCTAAACGTGCAATCTGTTGTTCCTCATCCCCTCTAAATTCATACCTRGTCTTGCAATGCAMAACAATTAGTCTACAATATATTTCTTTTACCTAGTCGGAAGCTAAAAGTCCATACAYTCTTTAACTCATCTCCTCTAAAAGAAATGTCAGGCACAACTTAGTTGGAAAGTCTATTTTTCATCATGCTAAGAAAGAAAATGAGGAACAGGGAATTGTATATTGAGAAATTAACAAAGTAACAGTGAAATTTCAAGTATCTCATTTTCTCTTCTATATCCCGTATCAGTGAAATTTCAAGTATCTCGTTTTCTCTTCTATATCCCCCTTTCATCTCTACTTCCTATTTAGACATATAAACAGCTACAGACACATTCTAGTAAGCCCAAACCCTYAGAATTTTAGAAAMTCCAGTAAAGATCAGCTTAATAGGGCTTAAATGCAGGAAAAGATAAGTACATCTTCAAAAAATAAGAAAAATATCTGCCTTGATAATCCAAATGTATTTGTCCTTGAAAGTAGAGAGAGAAGCACTTCCCCAAGTGACAATGAGTAAAGTTGAAATACAAGCCTTACTCTTCGTATTTCTTCTTGAAATGAGTGACAGACATGGCTTCCAAGTATGTATCTGCAATTAAACCAGCTCGCATTGCTCTGAATCCAGTATAAGGGATAGGAAGGAAAATTCCAGATAAATCAACAACATCTCCTGGTGATACCTAGCATATTCAAACAAAAAGCATCAGTAGTAAATGAAGGATGGCATATTGATAAAGAGCGAAAATCATCTTASAGGTTATCTTAACTTGTAGATTGTTTATGAAGGAATTAAACCTCGAATCATTTCATTCAAATTCCATGTTTCAAAGATGTCTGAGCCAAATCAGGCAGCAACACACAATTTTTTTATTATAAAAGCAAAAAATCTATTCCAAGTTTGAATAGTCAGAGACAAATTTTGAGCTGCATAATATTTCTGTTAGAAAACACAACTCTATTTATGCCCACTACAGTTAGAAAGTCTTACTGAATAGTAATCTGAAGCAGATGCTCATTCACATCTTAAAAAAAATCTTCGATGTCTATAAAGTTAAAAGTTATTAACAAACCTTTCTTGTAAGTTCTCCCCTAAAATGAACAGTCATTGTACGAGGAATGTGACCTTTCGGGACATGTTCTGCTAACTCTTGTATTTTTGCCTGCAATTAATGTGAAAGAAGTAAGTGTTATCTTATCTATCAGCTGTTAATAAGCTGCAAAACCCAGAGTTCAGGACAAACCTCCTGAAATTTCAAAAATTTCGATGCTCTGAGTTGGAGAATGAGATTGCCTTTTGTTTGATTTATTCTACAGCGTTTAGATGGGCATACAAACAGAGGCAAAAATACTCTTGCGGTAACTTCCTGTCATGACATAAAGAGCTGATAAGTTATGCAGGGAAGAAAGAAAAACAAGTATAATATAGCAGATCATCCTTCAATGACTAAACAAATCACGGCTCTGATATTGCCTGCAGTTTAGGAACTAAACGGCAAAAGATGCAACAAAAACTAATAGTCTGCAGAAGAAAAAAGATTATATAAGAAGAATAGAAAGTGCAGCTAAGCTAGAGCCACGCATGCATACCTGGTAAATTTCAAATCCACATTCTTCACATGTGTAAACAGCTACTTGCATGAGTGGCTTCACGTCAGAACAACGTGTCACAATCCCAGATAACCTAACAAGCTGACCAATGTATGAAGCTTTCACTTCTCTGATCGTGAAAGGTCGCCCTTTTGAAGTTGCTGTAATATAAACTTCACTGGTTTCACAAAATGCAACGTTAAAAGGTCTGAAATATTTTCCGAATGAATGAGGATGGGATAATTCACTAGATCATTTCAGAGTTTTAAAAAAAAAAAAAAAAAAGGTATTCTCAACTAATGGGGGAGTGAGGCGCTTTATGGTGACCTCAATTCTCCACAAAGCCATCACATTTTCCCCGCAGAATTTAAATTAATAAGACTTTCACCAAAAAAAAAAAAAAAGATAAATCTTTAGCATTTGAAACCTTTTGGTACAAATTTTTGAATTGGTACTATTCATTTGAAGGAAGTTGACCAATTAAATGTAATTCTAATTATCTAACAGCTTACTAGAATCGCTTGATTTCAGGGGGCATCCTCTGCTTAGGATCAGAAGCCTCCATGTTCTCGGCTCCTTCCTCAGACCTCTGCGTCATCAGAATATCGTGATCATCGTCCGGGAAGGCCTCTGTTGGCTCTGGCATTAGCTCGTCAATCGCATTTGCAAATATTTGGAYGTAACGCCGGGTGTTTTCAGTGACCCGTCTTAGAAATCCTTCATCCACGTCCTTATACTGAACCGAGGAAACAGAAAGGGTTTTCAACTAACAGAGAAAAAGTTATGCAAAAAGGTAAAAATGAAGAGGAAAACAAAAAACTAGATATCGGTGAAATTACAGTTACGAGGTCTTCAAGCTCGATTTGTATAGCCTTGACTTTGTGATTTGCAACATCTTGCTGGAGATAATTAAACATATAATAATTAATAATTACAGGTCGTGTACAGGAAAGAAAACTGTAAAATTATAAGGACTTTCGCTGCAAAGTCCATAAGCGGTTAGATCGGATGAAGAAACTGAGAAAGAAGGCTGGAGAATGGAAACTCACTAGAATGTTCATGTATTTGGCTTCTCCATGCGGATCAGAAAAGTGAGAAAGAAAGTCTTTCGCGAGATCTGCATCCAAAAATTAGTCAGCCCACTCAGTACACCATGCGCAACCAAAGATAGAGAGAGAGAGAGAGAGAGATAGAGAGAGAGCTCGCCTTTGTCTCTGTCGAAGTCGAGGTCCTGCATCGTATGGCCGTGAAAGACAACTGACGACTGCGCGGTAAAGGGCGTGGGGTGGATAAGGCAAGCGGATCAGGGGATATGAGGAAGGACTAGAGATTTGGCGCCAAAATGTATACGCCAAGACAGATTTGGCGGGAAAAAGCATCAAGATGGATATGCCAGAGACTTATATGTGCCCCCTCGCACGTGCGACGATTTCTAAACGGTTTCTATTTAACCTTCGGATACATTTTTTTTTTTTTTTCCCCTTTCTGTGTAACTTTAATTGTGTCCATTCTTTAATTACTACGAGTTCGTGATGAAAAAATAAAACATTTTCTTAATTAAAAATTTTCTAAGTGACAGTTGGGGCCCAAATTTGTAAACTATCACTAGACTAGATCTTTTGTTAATTACAAGTTGGTACTTAGTCATTAGGTACTTAACATATAAGAAATTTGTCTAATTAGTATAGCTCCTTTTAACTTCAATTTAAGTATATTTTATATTATTTTCCGACAGTACTATAATCACTTGTAACCTTTAAAAGTGACTTATCCACTAATTCATCAATTAAAATATGAAGTTTCTATTTTTTGAAAATATATTATAATATAATATAACCAAGATTGATCCACATCTCAAGTAGTATCTCTACTCTTATATTAAAAAAATAATTAATTGCGAAAAAATTAATTTATAATATTAATTTTAAAATGAATTAAAAATGAAAATGAAAAAATATATTTAATTATTTTTTGATAAGTAAAATGAAACATAATTCTATTAAAAAAACAAGGAAAGATCTTTAATCGGAAGCAATCCACTAACCTAAGGTCGTGAACAACCAAGATTGATCCACATCTCAAGTAGTATCTCAACTTTTCTATTTCCGGATAACCTTATGAGAAATATTCTACAAATAAAAAATAATAAAAATACACTAGATATACAAAGAAAAAATAAAAGGAACTTTAATTGTTTGCTTATAATTATGCAAAAGATAAACTCCGCCAATAAACTATTTATTGATGTGGATGTGCATTAGTCTAATGTAACAATGTGCGCTAAGGCCAGGATCCATAGGGAATGCACTGCGTTGCCACCTCCGTGTCACGGATAAGACTRACTAGAGAACGTATTTCCTGTTTCTTTAACTACATTACAAGAGTACAATATTCACTTGGAAGGAGAATGGAGATAAGCCTGTGCCCAGAACACAACAATCTACAAATCGTCCCCACAAGGGCGAGGGGAAGAGATGGAAGAAAACATCTATCACTACTTCCAATATACACTCTGAAATGCTAGTCCCTCTGAAAATTTGATCTGGAATCCTGAAAAAATCTCGATGAAACCCTCGAGTGTATGACAGGAGTATCCGGTGTTTGACCTGGTGCATGTAAARTGCCATACAGCAACATAATTGAAAGAAACCTCAGCCTCTGGAGCAGATTCAGATTGCTGYCCTACAGCATTAGGTCCCCTACAAAAGGAATAAGCACGGCACAGTGGACTTTATTTTACTATGAATTTGGATTCTGTTCGGAAGTCTTCGCCAGCTTAGCCTGAATAAGTTTGTCCAATATAGGCGGATCCAGAGGAATAGGATCAAGACAACGTTCTGCAGCAGCAACAATAACCTGCTCAATAAAGCAAGCCAACTAGTTATTTCTTCTGGTCATTTATAAAACCAATTGTAACCAATGTTCCCAAGGTAACGAAGTAAATCTTCAAAAACAACCATCAGAAAGGGATATTTTGACTGTTCACAGAATAACAGGCAATTTTAGACTGGAAACGTTTAAAAAGGTAAGTATTTTCTACCTCATCAAGTAAGAAATCAACAGCAGCCTCATCTTCTGCAGCATCTTTCAGAGTAATTCTTAGGAACTCCATATCTAATTGAATCTGCTGGAAACCTCTCCTATTGAATGTCTGGAGACGAACAAACTCTTGCAAACTCTTCAAGCAAAGTTTCACAATTGTATTCAAGACTGACTCCTGCAGTTTGGTAATATCACCTCAGCTAGCTGGAATGCATAGTGTATGACTAGAAACCATTAGCAACCAACCTGTGTATGTTCAGTTCTTGTAAAAATCTCCATCTTTTGCTTAAACAGTTTAGCTAGATGGCTCTCTAGCAGCTGGCTCCTGGCCTTTTGGGTATTTGAACGGCCCAGTCTGTCATCTCTTAATTGATTGCTGCGAGAAGAAGTAGTGCTTCCGTTGCTGTCAGTGCGGYGATGTTTACGGTTAAGTTCCTGAGGTAATATCTGTTTTCCTTCGTTTCTTATGGCTTGCAACTGGCAGACGTCAATAAATAAGTTAAGTTTCTCATGCTATCCAATATATGAATATCTAATACACCTCCAGACTTAAGTCACTGACTTCAGATTTATTCTTAAACCTCCACATTGCCCAAGGTTAGAAATACATCATAACATGAGTTATACTTTTGTAAACTCACTCCAATTATATGAATTCTCTTCGAATGATAAAATTAACTTACAGGGAAAGAAAGAGAGAAGGAAAGCAACAGGRMAAAAGAAATACCTCTTGAAGTAGTAGATCGACAAACATGTGAACCTCTCTGGGCTCCTTATGCTATTTCAGGGTAAAACAAAGGGAAGATCAAATCAGTAGCCAAGTTAWAAAGAAATTGAAAACCAATAACCTCTGAATTCAATCTTACATAAATAACTCACCTTCACCCAATTTGGAGTTGTGAATCTCTTCTTCAGAAGAACTGATATTTTTTGAGTTCTTGTATTGATGTACTGACAGGGTAAGAAAATTGCAGTAAATTTTCCACAGATATTTCATATCAATTTGAGACGTTAAAATTCTTTAGCATCCTAGAAGTTCAGCTAAATCTAACCCTCAGATAATGTAATGCATGGTCYGAGATGCAACAGGAGAAAAGCAGTTTGGGAAAAGGGGATGGAGAACAGGCATTTATAACATTGRAACATGAGAAAGCGTGTAATCTRCAAAATCAATACAAATGTCTGAGATGCAACAGGAGAAAAGCAGTTTGGGAAAAGGGGATGGAGAACAGGCATTTATAACATTGRAACATGAGAAAGCGTGTAATCTRCAAAATCAATACAAATGTCTGAGATGCAACAGGAGAAAAGCAGTTTGGGAAAAGGGGATGGAGAACAGGCATTTATAACATTGAAACATGAGAAAGCATGTAATCTCCAAAATCAATACAAATGGCACTATCACAAATTCCATACCAGGTGCAAAAACTTTTCACCAGCTGAACGGAAGGTCCTACAAATTTCTGCAGGAATGAAAGCAGGACCATATTCATACCCACGAACCCCACCACCCGAAAAGGAAGAAGCTATTTCCTGTGAATTTGAAAACAAAAATTTCATATAAGGCCCCTGAGCATCTCCATGCTAAGTCTATACTTACAGAAGCCAAAAAAAATTAAATCATAGGTTAGAAACGTTCACTTGCCTCAGTAATTCTTGGGATGGCACTTTGCTCAATGAAAATAGATAGCTGAGCAAGCATAAGAACAAGCCCAGGAAGAACCTTTTCACCTTGGACTCCCTCAGGCAAAGTTATATCTTGACTACCTGAAGTACTCTTTCTCGAAAGCAAGTGGAAATGGTCTTTGAGCTTTCTGAAGAATTCTTGAAATCCTTCTTGTACCCAGTCAATAATGAAATCTCTCAACTTCAATAATGGTTCCAGGTTTTCCTCAAGAAGTTGCCGGAAGTCCTGTAAAAGCAGTACAAGAAGTGGTGAAGACGCAAATGTAGATATCTTTTCTTTTATAGTCACGATTTGTAGTTGAAGAAGAAAGCAAAAACAGAAAAGAAGAAACAACAAATATTCAAAGCAAATTCAAGATGAAGAGAGTCTTTCTTTTTCAAGCTTAGAGAATCAATAAGCAACAGTAGTTAATAAGTGCTTTGCCAGAAGAAGCAACAGAGCATGGAAGCTGGTGCATCTCAAAGGGGTAAGAAAAATCAACAGAGTTGCAGATTGCCCATGAAAGTTTCAGTAATGAGAGGCCACAACAAAAAAATGCTGCATGCAGGAAGCTCATACCAGTAAAACATCCATACTGCCTTGGATTACAGCCTTCTTGCTTGCCTCAAAAACAGACTGCAAAGAATATTCTTCTTCTAAGCYGTCCTTTTGCCTATCGTGCACTCTTGAAAGGGCATCTGCAAGTTAAGAAGAAAGTAATTCAGAGATGCTCTGACGATTATCAAGTCCATTTCAATCACAAGATCATATATTCTTTCACTAAACATATTACTTTATGAATTAATTTTCCCATGAAAACAACAAGAAGTCTAACAAAAGCCTCAGTAATGTGGCAGGCCTCAGTAATGTAGCCTAAAGTTCCCCATTAGTCCAGCAAACCTGTCAACTTCCACAATAAGAAATAAATCTCTACTTAGCAGTAAACAGCAAGACTGACCTGAAATATCGAGTAGGAGACGATTAAGTGAGCTAGTAACATATAATTTGACAACATTCTGAGCAGCCTAGAAGAATGTAGAAGGTATATCAGCACATTAAATAAAACAGAACTACTGCAACTYAGAAAAGTTGAACCTACAGGGAGAGTAGTAGTCAAGTTTAATTCAACACTTATGCCTTCCATCCCAAATTGAATGTTGACATTTGATTTCSCACAAAAATTTAGGAGAATGTTTGATCATCTACAAGTTACAACCCCTTACCATTTARGGAGATTACATTGGGACCCAGGTGTTAATGAAACTCATATAAAGGAGGTTAATAGTGGAAGTTTAAATAGAAAATATGTTTATCTTAGGAAATTGAACATTCACTATGGAGCAACCTAAAAAATGGCAATGTAGACATTCAATCGAGTATAAGGGTACCTGAAAGGAGAAATCAGGAAGGACAGCCTCAGGTAAAACTTCATCCATCGTAAGCATATCAGACCAAATAACTCCTGCACAAAGATAGGTAGTTTGATATTTAAGGTACCCATTCATTTCAAAACTATGATACTATGATTCATTGKAGAGACAGGAAAAGCTACGATAAACATTAAACCTTGGCATAGAAACAGGATATGGCCATCAATGCTTGAAATGCTATTTTTAATTAATAAAATTTCAAATTATGATACTGTGATTCATCRGAGAGACAGGAAAAGCTACGATAAACATTAAACCTTGGCATAGAAACAGGATATCGCCACCAATGCTTGAAATGCTATTTTTAATTAATAAAATTTCAAGAATAACAAATGCTTGATATGTTTCTTACTGTGTTTTGACTTTTTTATGTTGGAACCATCAGCATGCTTTGTTATTCTTGAAATTTTATTTTTTCAAGAATAACAAAGCATGCTGATGGTTCCAACATAAAAAARTCAAAACACAGTGAGAAACATTAGAACTAATTCATTTTTCTTGCAACAGCAGAATCAAATTGTTGAAGGTGAGGTCATACATGTAATGTAATTCCAATTAGTGAGAGAGAATTTCTTAGGTTGGTCTCAAAACAACCAAAACAATGGTAATCGTCCAATAGATGAAAAGGTAAAAGTACAAGGGAACAAGAAAATGAAAACAATAAGAAAAAAGAAGTCAAAAGATTCAGAAAAATCAGATAGAAAAACGAGAAATTCAGATATATTGAACAAACTGAAGAGATTTATTCAACAGAGAGATCCGAATACTTGAAAACTGTGGACAAAAATCTAGTACCACTCTCCTTTGTACTTCAAAACCTTTTCATTTCTAGCTTCCAAGTAGTTTTGCCATACCAAAATMACAAAATTATTAATCACTGGTAGGTRATTAAACTTACGAAGCATTGCTGAAATATCTGCAGAATGGAGCTGCCTCTTAATATGTCGATAAACAGCTTCAAAGTGGCTAAATATAAGAAGGAAGGTGGGAAAAAGGAAGAATCATCAAAAGCAGTTCACTGAATAAGCAAGTACTAGCTGGTAAATAAGATAGTGATAAAGAGAATAGCCATACTTTGTCACTAGGTTTCGAGCAAGTCCAAAGAGTTGCTCTTCCGAATCGGGAAATATAACTCGATAAGCACGAATAGCTTCCGCAAATTCACGAATAGAAGCCTGAAACAATATAAGAAATGTTTACAAAAAACGTAAAATTGAACTTACAGTCTTCAAGGGGGGGGGGGAAGATATGTATTTGCTTTATAGCTTATTTAGAAAGTAACTCTCCCATCATTCTACTTGGTTGGGTGGAAATAAGCATGAACAGGAACTTTGATTCAATTGGATAACATGTTGGCAACTACACTTATCACTTTATTTTAGTAAAATATCTCCTTTGCTAYAATGATTCTTTCAAATAGATGCATGTGTGCACTTTCCAGAGTTGCATATTTGCATATTGATTTCCATCAAAACAATCATCACTTATATCAAATTCAGAAACGAGTATTACTTTCTCCCTTTTACTTACTTCATGAGCCKCAGCCAAAGCAGGATCTGGAATATTCCCATGATTAGAAGATTCATGAAGATCTGCTGAAACAGGGGTTACTTCCTTAGATTCAAGATGGAGGTCCACAAGAAACTGCTCTAATTTCTCAAATAGTTTAACCTTCAAATTCTCCACCTGTCAAAATATGGACAACATATTTGTMTGTATACCTTTGTACAAGGTAAATTTGCAAATGACAATCAGCATGAAAACTCTGCATCACTCCCTCCCAAACCCCACCGCCCCCAATCTTTCAAGGACCACTTGCACAAGAAGATTTTCCTTTCCTTTTTACTGAAATTAACATTTAGTTGTGTCCGTATGACTGAATTATCCCCATCACAGATGTAGATATGAAATTGGAAGAGGATAATCAGGTGATTATTGGATATTTACAACATCCTGTAGTCCACATCAAAGAAGTTCCTCAGACTATTTTGTACAGGACTTAGCTCCCTATAGCTCATGATGAATTTTTTTCTCAGAGAAAGGAATCATTTCATCAATGAAAACAAGAAATACAAGAAAGAGAATGAGGCATCCTCAAGAACTAAGAACATTAAACTTCATAAGTGATAATGACAGACTTCTAATCCTATTCCCCAACCTAGGTATACCAAATTGATGCTAGTCCGTAAATCATGAATGCTAAACAAAATCCATCATAAAAAGCTGAAATTGGCATAAACTACATTGAGGCAAAATATCGGACATGGAAATATGCTCTTATCAACAAGGATGAACAAGACAATGAAAAGAAGTACCAAAAAAAGGATAAGTCATCCTCAAGAACTAAGAACATTAAACAAAATAAAATGATAATCACGGAATACCAAATTGATAAACAAGTCTGTAAATCATGAATACTAAAAGAGATGTGTCATATATTGCTAAAAATGGCAGAAACCATACCCTGAGGCAAAATATGCAACACTGAGATACGATCTTATGAATGAAATGCATAAGACAATGATATACATACTGGGAAATTCAACTGCTTCAGAAGCATCACAGCTTCAGCTCTTGCTTGTATGGATTCAGAATCAGAGAATACCTTTCCCTGAAATCAATAAAAGGTGACAGAAGACATTACTTAGCTCTGACATCATTTGTTTAGACATACAGCAGGTACTTCATGCAGGGAATAGGCGCACCTTGATGCATTTTATTTATTTTCATAGAGATTTCACAATTTACCAAGAGAAAGAGATTAATCAAAGACATTATGTAGCTTTCATCTGAAATACTTTATGTAGAACTCTCATTTAATTCCTAGAAGGGCAAATATTTTCGGGACTATGATACTAGTTAGTCAGTTACAGGACGAAAGGCATTTAGTTTTCCGAGTTTAAAAGTCAACRGCACATAATAAATCATTTTCTGAAAAGATAAAGGGTTCGAGATTTGTCATGAGARAGCTGCARAGTATGAGTAGCACCATTAMTACATCAAAGAAAATGTGATATGTTACTAGAAATTTCATTGTAATGATAGCCCCTGTTTCTTCTGATGATATACCTGCAAGTTCTTTGTAATGATAGCCACTGCTTCCTCTGATGATCGCTTACAGTCCAGAAATGATGAATCTCCATAYGCCTAGTAATATATAAATGATGTGAAAAGTTTGTTACTTGACAAGTAGAGAACCAAATGAGACACATTCTGTAGAAATGTTAAAGAATGAGGACTAAAACAAACGAATTAATCAACTCAGCATCACGAGTCAAGTTGCAAGTAAATGCCTTAAATATAGGCATAGCTCCAATGTAAAACTTCACTGCATCAGCATAAGCTTCTGATTTGATACATTTCCGTAGTCTAGAGGGTAAATCATATATGAACTGCATTTCCAAAAGAGCTGTATAAGTCATACATAATCAGAATCCAAAACTTTATATATGTAAAGGGRCATAATAACTTGATACCAATAATAATATTACCAAAATAGATTCTGGGTAACATAATCACAAACAAATATAAGCAAGATTAATAATGAATTGCATTCCTGTCCTTTAATTTAACTTTTGCTGCTGGAAATAGCACTTAGCCTTTACATATCATTGCAACCGAACAGGCAGGTTGAGATAGTAGCTTATGCATTAATCTAGTTTTCTTCAGTCAGCGCAGTTCATGTCCTAATAGAATCAAGGCATCTTTGGAAGGTATTCGAACSTATGTCATTATGGGATTTTCCCAAGAATTAACTAGATAGCAACTGCAGATGGAGGTGATTTAATACCTGAACTTTGCGTAGAAGATTCCGTGTGCGATGCAGTTTCTCAATGTGCTCTCTCTTTTCAAGAAGTGATGTATTAACCCCATCACTTCTCGCTTGTACAGACATTATCTGCAACATTTTGCACAGGATTTTCTTAGAGTATGAAACAATCCACTATGGTGAAGAGAAGAAAAGTATAGTATACCATATACCTTCTTGAGAAGTTGTTCCATATTTGTCTCCATACCAACAATATTATTATTCATTCTGAGGATAAACAACACCGGATAAAACAAGGCATCAGTCAATAGAATACATAATAATAGCAAATGAGTGCATACATACCCTACACATAAGTCAAAATAAAAGAAAATAACACAATCAAAATTAAAAAAAATAACACAAGTCTGAAATTTCGAAAGTAAGATTCAATAAGGTTTTTCCTCTTCTCTTTTAATCTAGTGAGTTTGTTATCACCGAGTATTCTTTATTATTTCTAACAATGGACTAAAAAGTTAGAGACAATTGACAAGGTTTTACCTCTTAATTGTATCTGTAGCACTAATGAACTTGTTGTAATTTTCATACACTAACATTTGCAAGTCAGTATCAAGATTCTTTATCTCAGCAGCCATTTCAACATGCTTTTCAAGCAGTCCCTCCAAATTTGATTTTTGAACCTACAGTATTAGGTCGGACAAAACAAATTAATATATGTACTTGTCATGAAAATATAATAACATATTAGCTGATGAATAGTTCATAACAATTCACAATTGCATCAATAACAATCTTTTTCTTCAATTTTTTTTTTTTTTTTTTAACTTAACATTATTCATGTATTTACRTTGAGAAGAGGACTTCTAACCAAATATGCTCTATCCCAGTAACAGTACAAATAAATAAACCAGATATGCATTGTGCAGTAACAGAAGCACTTCATCTGAAACACCAACAATTCTGTAGTGTGACAAACCAAGCTTTTTTTGGACACTTAGACGCAGCTGTCAACTCAAAGCAGGATATGACAGTAGCTCTAATCCTAGCCTTAGATCGACTCTGGTAAGGTTTAACTTGGATTACACACGGTCAGCCTTAGATGCACGACTGCTCTTAAAGTTTAGAACTTTAAACCATTAGTATCCTCGCACACGCTCTGATGTTGTCAACTGTCTTGAGGACTGGCTTGTCCATAAGACTATGAGAAAATATTTTGCAATTCCTTTTTTGCATGATAACATGTTATTTTTAGAAGAAATGCAAATTACCCAGTTACATTCAAAATTTATTGTCTTTTTGCAGGAATATTGTTCCAMAACCAATAGTAGTTTGAACTTCTCTAAAGTTTGAGTGATTTCACGACTGAACCGTTAGTGCATAATCTTTCGGATCTTTCAAGAGCCTCCTGATGCATCAGAAGTAGATAAATAGTCTATACCATTGCAAAAACCACTAAATCAAGATAAGAAATTAAACTACAACTAAAAACGGTGCCCCCACGYGTATATTCTATAGGTGTCCAGAAATTGATCAGAGATGGGGAAAATCATAAGGAGAGTGAAAATAAGCTGAGCGTACAAGAAGATTCATGTACTGATCGGCGTCGAAGGCGGGCGTATTGATGGTGTCCAACGTGGCGAATCTTGAAGAAGAATTGTTGGCGGCCTTCGAAGTGGAGGAAGGATCCTGAGAGTAGAAGCTCGACAGTAGATCTCTCATTCTCTTTGCCTTATCATCCAATGGCTCGTCGTCTACCCCCATTTTGATTTCTTGCTGTCTTCTCTACAGCTTCAATTATCGGATTTGATGCTAAAGAAACCCACGCCGGAATTCTGCTCCGGGAGAACTGAATTGAACCAGAATGTGGGACTGTTATTTCGGCCACCAGCAGAAAAGTCAGTCTACTTCCCCCATTCATCTAATTAAACTAGTTTACGTTTTACACTAAAAGCGGTTTTGGGGAACGCTTTTTACTATTTCTTTCTTTTTTTTTTTTTTTGGGGTGAAATGAGTTTGCTACTTTAGATATTAGTGAATCCTTAGTTTTCCCCACGTTAACAAATTATGAATGACTTCAAAAAGGGGAAAAAAAAAACCATAATGAACAAAAATTACAGATGCTAATACGTTTGTAAATGACCTCTTTTGTTAGATCTATCGTATTTTCAATTAGTGAAATTAAGTTAGACTTTACTCGAATTATATCCGTAAAGTTTTACTTTGAACATGTACTACAAGGATTTGGGCTGACAATACCTACAAAGTTACTCTGAATATGGTGCCATTAAGGCTTAGCCCAAGTTACATGTGCAGAGGTTGAATGTAAACAAGCTGTAATAAGCAAGATCAATATCTAACTTTGACTTAATATATTCGCTTTATTAATTATATTAAATCATTAATTTTTATAAAAAAATTATGACATAATTTAACGTTTAGAATTTGAATCAATTAAGAGCAAAAAAAATATTCAGCACTTAAATATTGAATCGATCAATAGCTTATTATATTAAGAGGATCTGATAATATGATTTTGAGTTATAAACCCTTTTATAAAATACTGATATCCAATTTGATTACGAAGATGAATTCAATGTTTAGTGTGAAAATAAATTATTGTAACTTAAAATTTATAAAATTATTTAAAAACATATCTAATATTTTTTAAATTGTATTATTCAATTGTCTTAATTTAATATAATTTTAATTAGTTTATTTTAAATGCTGAAGTGTGTTATTTAACTTATCCAATTCAAAATTCATAGTCAAACATTGCAAAGTAAATATTCACATTATAATAAGGTGATATATTATTAACAATTTATGTACATCCCCTTCTCGATAAAAAGAAAAAAAGAAAAATACTAATAAGTACTCCTAGTCTCCTCTATGCAAAAAAAAAAATATATATATATATTATTAGTTGTTTTAGTTTTTGTTAATATGCTTTTAGCTTTCTAAAAAAATAAAAGTTGAAAAGTTTTTTTTGAAAAATTTTCAAAATTTGCTTCTGTTAAAATTGAGAAAAAATTATATAAACCTTTTAAACGACTTTATTTTTTTCACACACACTTATATATATTATTGGTAAAACTCTAATGCCTAGAATCTCTAAGGCCTATAGCTTTCTTTATTTTCCTATTTGAACAGTGTCCCTCCCTCTTTACTCCCCTAGTTTTATTAAAATATATCTACAATTATATCTTTTTCTTTTTTATTAACTATAAATATKCTAATTATATCCTTTGATCCAGAATTCCGTTTATCTATCCAACAATGATATGGTGCAATGCACATGTCTAAGTAGTCAATGAAGATCGACGATAACCTATTATTCGAATCCAATCAACATGGTCCCTAATGTTTAAGAACTATTTCAATTTGGTCCTCATACTTCACACGTGAATGACATATTCTTGTATTTTTGACACAATCCATTTTATAATTTCCAAATTCAAGAATATTCTTTTTTGGTAATTCAGAAACAACGTGGGATTAAACGACCTAGTACAATGTTGAGAATTATATTATATGYAAAAAATAAAATTATATCACACTATAGTTATAATTATAACTAAATATATGAGATTAAAAATTAAATGACTTTAAAGAGTTAGAGATTAAATGATCATTCACCTCTTTACTTTTGAAGTAAAAAAATTGTACGATGTTTAAGTCTTAATTTATTGATAGTTAATAAGTTATATATAATTCACAAAGTCACACGTAACTTATTAATTTTTATATTTATTAAATCAATCAATTATAATTTAATTTTTATATTATACATCATTTCGTACCATTAAATTGTACGATAACTCATTGGCTAAGAATAGGAAAGATCCACCTACTATAAAACTAATTAAATAACTATTATATATATATATTGAAATAAAATATTGCACATGTACATGGTGGAATTTGAAAATTCAATATAATTGTTTACTTTTCAAAAACCAGCAGCCGCTGCAAATCCAGGGAGGAAATGCCACAGAATCACCGTCTTACGGATTGCTTAGCTGAAAAACCGTAAAAAGTGGACCAATAGGCTTCAAATGCCTTGCTGTCAATGCTCACGCCAGCTATTGTTTAAATAGAATATTCCATTCTTATTCTTTCGGTAGGTAGAAGGGACTCCGAATCCCTCCTATAAATACCCCCTTCCAATGCCTTGTTAACCTTCTTTCCRCTGGCTATTTTTGGCTTGCGCGCTCGCCTGTCTTCCTTCTGGTATGTCTTTCCCTTGGCCTTCATCTTTTATACCTTTGCTTTGCATTTCTTTTTCATTTTTTTCCTTCCTCTGTTCCTTTGTTATATTGGTTGCGTTTGGTTTTTCTTTTTCATTTTTTCTTTAAGTCGTTTTCTATTTGTTTCTGAATTATTGGATCTTTTTTAGGGTTTTTTTAAAATACTTTTGGGCCTTTGGTTTGTTGATTAATCTTCCCCTTTCGATTTTGCAGATCTGCTAAATTTCTGTTCTTGATCTCTTTAACGGATTAATTGTTAGAAAAGAATTTTCGAAGTGGGGTTTTTGCGAAGCGTTTCCATGTTTTCAAGTCTTGTTCTCGGCAAAATTTCATGACATACGCTATCCTTATGCGTCGGATTCGCATTCTTCATTCGTTTTCAGTAGTCTTTCTCTACTGGTTCTACGTGTTCTCATGAAGCGACCCTCTTCTCAAGCTTAGGATCCATTTTCATCTCGCAAATTTTGAAACCCTAGATTTATACCGTCAGATCCCCAATTTGAGTTAAAACAAACCGAATCACMTTATATTTCTAATCAACTGCGAATAGTCGATCCTATCAAAGTTATATAAACTAAGATGGCATCATCGCAACAGCCAGCGTGTTCAGGGTCTGATGGGGACCCACGATATGCCATGTACGACGAGAAGAAGAGGAAAAGAATGATATCAAATCGCGAGTCTGCCAGGAGGTCTCGGATGAAGAAGCAGCAACGTATTGATGAACTTCTTAACCAAGTGAATCAACTGAAGAATGAGAATAGTTTGTATTCTGAAAAGATTGATTCCACCTCCCACATGTACCTTTCTGTTGCTTCTGAGAACAATGTTTTGAGGGCTCAAGCTGCTGAACTTRCCGATCGATTGAGGTCACTGAATACTGTAATTCAAATTGTGGCAGAGGCTACTGGGGTTGACCTGGATATACCAGAGATTCCGGAAACATTGCTGGAGCCCTGGCAGCTACCATGTCCCATACAGCCCATCACGGCTTCTGCTRATATGTTCCAGTACTGAAATGGTTTTTCCATTTTTGCTCCTGCTCAGTGGGTTTACCATCTTTAGGCACATCTCTATAAAGTCTCTCTTGTTCTTGCTAGCTGTTGGATGGAGTTTCCTTCTATCTCTGTTGTCTAGATTGCTAATGATTCCCAGATGTTGGGTAGTGCAATGTCAATGTATATGTTTATTGATTTCTTCCCTGGATATGGATTCGGTTGATTTTTGTTTATCTTTGGATAATTCTGCTGCAATTCCTATGGTTGTCTGACTTGTGCCTTTTCATTGTAAWTTCGGTTCAATCACACTAGTATATAGGTAGGGAGCTCATGTGACTTATCATGASCAAGCCACTTTGTGACATTTTCTTTTTAACTTTTTGATACTCTCAAGTTCGATCCATTTTTTTTTTCTTCTTTTCCCCTCAAATCTCAATTTGAAATTGAAGAATATTAATTTACAAATAAGTATTGTTTTTATTTTTTTTCGAAGCTCAGTATCAATCTTAATAATCTTGACCTATAAATAAAGTATTTGAAATATGAAAAATTTATAATAGCTACTTATTCGTAAATCCAAATGTGAATRTACATTTTATCTAATCCATTATTGGAAAGAAATTAAAAATGAAGTTAAACCAACAAATTTGTTGCTTTTTAAAATCAGCAAATTTTAAAAAGCAAAATTTGTTAATGTACTCATATCATCAATGAATATAAAAGCAAAAAATAGATAAAGCTGAGGGGAAAAAATAAAATCATGCTGAAGCAGATAACGGAGCTGCATCAAATRGGACTGCTCCTAAAAGCCCATTCYGATGTTCTCAGGGTACACTGAGWTMSTGTCRTAGATTTTGAGGGCCCAGCCCATTTCTTCCTTTCTTCTATCATCTTTGTTTTTGGTCAATTTTCATTTTTGGTGAAAAACACACACCACACTATTATAAATAGAATAGAGAGTAAATTTTCTCTTCCTCGTTCTGATATTTGGAAGTCGTAAATTCAGACGACTGAAAAGCAAGCATGGAGAAGGTGGTACCCGAGAGGGAAGAGAKAGCAAAGCGCATGGAGGAGGCGGTGTCCGAGCGGAATGAGATAGTTAAGCGATTGCGCCAAATGATTCCTGATCTCGAGAGGATTTTGTTGACTGATGATGGAGATGAATCTGTTGAGGTAGTCCTTTTCTTCATCTCTATATATCTCTGCAGAGATTTTGTTGATGTTGAAATTGTTAAGAATCGAACCAATTTCAGATGAGAGTTGGAGAGGAGCTGAAACGAGAACTGATGAAGCGGAAGGAAAACATCACCATTATGAAGGAAGAGGCAATTGATGATCAGTTTCTACATGAGTTGCGGTTTACTCTTTCTGATATCTTGCGTATCATGACTGCTAGAAGAGAATTGACTACTGAAAGAGAATATGAGGTCCTTCTCATCTTCCTCCCTTCCTAGTTCCTACAGACATTTTTTGTTTAAATTGTTTGATTAATATAACGAATTCCAGATGAATTTTGGTACGGCGCTGAACAAAATACTAATGGAGCTAGAGATTGCAGTTCTGAAACTAGATGTAATGGATAATACAATTATGAACCTAAATACTATAGCGAAGAAGAAGGAGAAGCTGCAGGCGCAATATCTGACCGAGAAAGAGAAATTGAAAACTGAGTACTACCTGACGATCCTGTTCTTCGGCACGTTTCTCCTCTCTGTGCTCTTCGGTTTACTCTATTGCTACTAATACTAACCTCTTTCACCCGAGTAGCAGTTTAGAATAAAGGCTTTCACCTAGTAGCAGTTTAGAATAAAGAGCCTGATCCTGTTGTCATTGGAGATGATCGCGTTCACGTATCTCTTCTATCAGCTCTTCGTTTCGTTCTCTTTTAAGTGGGAATAGAGATGATTGAATTCTGAGAACAACATTGCAGTTAGAATTTGGAATTTTGAGTTTTTTTGCAGTTAGATGTCATGGTCAGGCTATGTTTCATAAATAAATAAACATTTTGGTGTTCTAAGATTGCAATTTCCAGTGTTCTTCTTCACTGCATTGTTCATTATTCTTACGTTTCTCAATTAGTCATAGGATCAAGGAATTCGTTCTTCTTTTGAYATTTAGTTTTCTACTTTACTGCTTAATATGCAAGATAACTAATATCCATATTATAGCATGGGGCATCTTGATTCCTTCCTTTTGGTCTTTAGCAGCTAGAGATCTCTTTAGCAGCAATTTTGTATACAGATCTTATGGCTGCTCCGGGATTTTCAGCCGCTGTTTTTGACTCACGTACGAAGAATGGGCTGCTTTATATTCTGCATCCATAGGGTATTGAACAACCGCTGGCTGGACATAAAACAAATACCAGACTTTATGGTATTAGTTCTATGTTTCGTTATTGGCTTTGAGAAGGAACGATGCTTCCCATTATTACCTATTCAGTGCATCTTAGTTTCTATGTTTAAGTAGCGGGATTTCATGTGGCTAGAATCTTTAGAAGCACCCTCAAAAAAAAAAAAAAAAAAAAAAAGGAAGAAGAAGCGTATTACTTTTTCTATTCATAATTGCCTGAGACTACTTTAGCAATCACTCCCTCATTTTTTTGTTTTTTTGAAGAAAAAAACATGGAGGAGCGATTGGAGCAACATGGAAGAATCTTGTTGCTCAATATTTTCAGCTAAACGTGACACGTAAGAAATTATAAGGGAGGGAAATAAATTTTTGGATGAACGTTGATCCATCTTTAACGTTGACTTTGGAGGAAAAATTATTATATGTCCCTATGATCAGTAGAGGGAATGCTAACTAAAGGTTATTTTTATAGTTGTAGTTTTATTTAATTCATAATATTGTCGCTAATRTTTTTTGGAGATATGATTGTTRCATATTAATATCAAATAATACCCTCTAGACATTTAAGTAACAGATTAATACATGGAATATTAGCATATTTTTAATCCCAAACATTAGACGTTAATATAAAATTAAAAAAAGGATAATAGGACTAAAAGCCTGGTCTAGATCAGAATCAAGGTGTTGCCGTGGGACTAAAAGCCTCCTACTTTGGCAAGTTATTCCATATCAAGACGTGCCAAACGGAGCCAACCTTGACCTTGCACAACTACATAGCTAACTACCGGAGTCGGAATTCGTTTATTCAAGCGTTGCATGACGGTTAAACCGATTCAAGGTAAGAGGATTCGTGGAGCAAGTAGCAACCCATGGTAAGAARCCAGTCAATCATAGAATGCAAAATCGAAGAAGAAATACCAATAATATCAAAAGAGATGCTAAGAGTTTCAGATTTTTTAATATATTTTATTAATCAAAATATAACATATATATTACATATATTTTAATTATCTAACTAGAGGAAAAGAGGAAGTAAAGAAATTTAAAAAATATATAATAATCATATTTTAATTAATATTAGAGATTATATAAAGATAGTATAAGTCGAATATCTCAAATCGATTCTAAAATTTACCGAAGACAAGTATTGGCATATGGTCATCCCTGAGATAATCACTTTAGCAAGAAAGTTCCACATAATTATATCAACAACATCTCATATAACTTTAAATGGCTGGAAAGCTAAAAGATAATGTTGAAGTAATAATAACATGAAATTGAGGTCGAGGAGGATCAATCAATTGTCATAGGTGCGGCACTCGTCAGTCTCAGGATTGTCCTTGCAATAGGTCTCCAGCACATCGGTGTCTTTCTTCTTGTCTCTTGCGTGGCTAGCAGCAGCGCTCAGCTCCTCCACCTCATCCCAGGCTGCGACGCACTCTCCGCTTGCTGGGTCACCAGCGCATGCTTCCTCAGCYTGCTTAACGCTCTCGGCAACCTTGTCCGAAAGCTGATCTGGTGCTGCAGCAATGGGTCGGACCATGTACAATCTGCCCGAGACAATTTCTCCGGACCTCTTCCACGGCTTGTTTAGGCACGGGAACCTGATGGTCTTTGGCGACTCTGATGCCTTGGCCAAGATTTTTGGGGTTGAAAGGCTAACACCGGCTACTGTGGTTGCCATGCTGAATTAAATTTCTCTTTTGTTCTCTGTTCTTGTTCACTAGTATGCTAAGAGTGGAGAACTGGAAATGCTAGGGCTTGGGAGATTGTTTTGATGGAAGAAGAGGGCAATCAATATAACTAGCAATAGCTAAAGAAACGCCGAACGCACATTTCTTATCGTTTTGTCTGCCTATCATAAAATCCCACGTCAGACCATTCAGAGATATTGTGGTGAAAATATCTTTTTATAGTCGTTTATTTTCTCGAAGGTCAGTTACACCATTTCCTTGATAATGGTTCAGCCTGCCTTGAACATCGAGTATGTTTTTGTTCATACCAATATATCATTATTAAACACAAAAATTATTGATATTTGAAGGCTTTTTTGAGGTTAGGATGGATTTGAACTACTRAATATCATGAATATTTGGGATATTTAACTTTCGTGATTTTCTTTTGCTTTTGAAAAATCTCCATAAACGTGTCAAAGTGCTCGTCTCATAAGCATTTGAACTCTTTAGCAATGAGCCAAAAATGAATCTATCAGCCCAGAGGTTCTTTCACGTCTTTCACCAACTTCAACGTCCATGCCAATGGTTGTGTTTGATACGCAAGAAAATGATCCCTTTCACATTAATTTGAAGCCAGTTGAAATGCAACTTGGACGTCCTTTGAAGGTCTGAAATCTTCTTTTTGACTTCTAAAATTCGAGAAGTTAAAACGTGTTAGAGAGTTTGGTGTTTTGAATTTTTTTTATCAAATTTGAGATGTTTATAATAAGATTGATATACAGAAATATAATTTATGAGAAATAAAAATGTAGAAAATGTGGTGGTGAGGACGAAGGTGGCCTATCACTACTGCAGGGGCAGAACTCGCTGTATGGATGTAGTTCAGTTAGGATTATAGTTTTTTATTGCTTAAGTTCTTGTCTCAGGCGTTACATAAGTCTTGTGACTGTGATATACAAGAATTCTGATATTATTACCCCTTCATTTGAATGGACTCTTTTTAAACGAAAGCATAAAATTGAATGATAGAACATGCAGAAACTCTTAACAATTTACTTCTATTGTGGGTGCCGGGGAGGGGTGTGCACCCCCTCGTCATAGCCGCTGTCTTTCAGGTGTATTTTACAGGATGACTAATGAGTTTGGTTATATCAATTAACGATAGAGCAAGCTGGTTCATTTTCCCTATAAAGGGTACTGAAACAAGATACAGCTGAATATGGCAAATTTTGAGAGGAGATATAGACTAGGRGRAGGRAAATATATTGTGATAAATAAGCTAGCTAACACGATCGTGGAAATATTCTCTGTAAACATTGTCTTGTTTGATTTGAAGTTTAGCACAAGTTTCTTGTTTGTGGGCACCAATTCCTTGCCTTGCTTCTCAGTTTCAATGCAACCTAGCTCATTCCTTACTCATGGGCATGGGATCAGATTCTTTCCCTACTTAGTGTTATATAACCAGTTATGATCAAATTCAGAAGCTTTCTTCTGCTGGCAACGTAACAACCCTGATCGGATCGTCCAGAGAGACATATTAAAACAACCTCACAAAATGAAGGTGCAGCTGCTCTCTCTATGTGCCATTGTCATCTTAAGCTTCACAGGTATTTAGAAGGAAATTAGACTAAAATAATTATTCATGCTAAATAGTCCTCTTCTGATTTGGGTACATGACTAGCKTACTTGTCGTTTTGCAGCTGAAAAATGTCGCGAACTGGTCGGGGAAGAGTCTTCTTCCAAGACAGGAAAGGAGAGATTTACATTCTTGAATTGCTTTGATATGAGTTATGGAACTATGGCATGCATCGTTAAAGAGATCGTGAAGCTGTATTTGTACTATGTTAGAGCTGTTCATGTCCACAAAGTAAGAATCGAGGCAACCCAAAGAGCACTGGCAGAAAACTTGTCCCAAGGCCAAAGTTTTAACGAAACCATGAAGTTGGCACGTGAAGTTGGGGATGCCACTGCAAGGAAGGCATCGCTGCAAGCAAAGCACATAATAGGACCAGTAATATCTTCAGGGTGGGACTTCTTTGAAACCCTTTATGCTGGAGGAACTCTAGCAGAGGGAACGGTGAGGAGTACTGGAACGTTTTTTGGTGCCTATGCAGGTGGACTCATCGGAGAAGGCAATCTAAGGTGGTTAGGATTTCTTSTTGGAAGCCAGTTAGGAAGCTGGRTTGGAAGTAGGATAGCTCTAATGGTCTATGATGTGGGAATTGGAGTGCAATATCTGCTCAAACTCATGAACGAAGGAAGCATCTCCAAGAATAGTGTCATATACTAGTACTACTCGATCGTTGTAAATTGAGTTTTTAATCAGTTGTTCAACGTTTCACAATTTCAACATTTATGACTTGCATAGAAAATATAAATTGTGCTTTTGAAAACTAAAAAAAAAAAAAATTCAAAATGCAATCAAATTTTTTATTTTTGTGTTCAGCAAATACAGTTTAGGATTTTGATCAAGTCCTAAGTGCTGAAACTATAAAAAAAGTAAATTCACTTATTGCTTGAATCTCAAAAAGCTAGCCAAATCATGAAAGACCCTTAAAAAAATGTGACTAATTCAAAAGATTATCTATATATAGCATTTCATTTTAAGATTTGCTTGCTCAATTCATTCATGGACAAGGAATTTCTTGAGTAGCCTTTTTGACTTCTAGTTCAACTTTTCCTTCTTGTTTCTTATTCCAGCTTCACTTCAGAACCTGCAAAGTCATAAAGGTTCTAAGTGGGATTCATGTCAAGATGTCCTCATAGATGCGAGCAGTTCATATCCTGATGTCCTCATTACATTATAKATGCTGTTMTTTTTTTCTCTTGGAGCCACATTCTTCGGTCTTGCCCATTCGTTTCGATGATTGATCAGGAAATAGTGGATAAAGAATCATCTTTTTAAATACATGGTCGAAGCTGCATAAAAAAAAGAAAAAAGAAACCCTTATCTCTCGTGAGTTTATTCTTTGAATAATATATAAGTARATRTCGARTTATTATTGATAYAATAAAAARATATACRAATAAGTACACATTAAACTCACTCTTGTTTGAGTAAATTTGTGATTAAAGATTTTCTAGAATATTTTTGTCTACACTTTTAATACATACTTAACTCTCCAACTGAAAAAATAAGAAAAATTAAGTATATATAAATATCATACTCCGATTGATATAACATAAAAAATAAAGAATGTGAATAATATATATATTAAAAATATCTTATAAATTTAAATTAATTATTATTATAAAATTTGATTAATTATCTCGTGGTCTTAAAAAGTTAAATTAAAAAATATATATTAATAAAGTTGAAATGATATGTAAAGGTGATTTAAATACAAGGCTGAAAGTAACTATCATCCAACCAAATAGAGAATTTTGTAGCCTGGATGCGGCAAATAATAGAAAGAAAGACCTTCTATTTATGTTATATTCATTTTTAACTAATATCTGGTACTTGGGTTGATACCGAATGAACCGATGGTTACCCGTTTCAACTGAGAGGACTCACAGTAGTCATGCGCCTTTCCAAAGTCTACCATCGGTTCTCGCTGCTCTCTCTTTCCCCATGTCTCTTTCATCGCTACCCCAAACCTCTCGCCTTTTCATCGCTCTCTCTTACAAAATCTCTCCGATCTCCGCTAGCAATTCAGGCGCATTCTAGGACTACTTCTTTTGATTACCTCAAACCAACTGCCATGTCTTCCTCGAGGTTTAGCAGTCTTATCCCCGCCAATGTCTTTGCAGCAGAGAACGGTGGTCCAAATGGCGCCGTTTCTTCTTCCGCAACCGAAAGTGCTACTTCAACTGCTGATGACGGAGGTAATTTGTGCATATGCTCATGCATTTTCTGAAATTTGATGGCGTGCTTGATTGGTGTTGAAGTCAAATTTAGGTGATGTATTTCATTATCTGCTTTAGTTTATTGTTGCTAGACCATTGTCTTCTTTCCAGTAGAGGCTTCTCTATCTGTTTGTATTTTGTCATAGTATTCCAGTTTTTTAGGTTCAGCAATTGATAGGCTTTGTTGTCTCACATGCCTTTTGACATTCTGTTGTACATATTTTGGTCTAGAAATCTCGTGTTTTATGTTGAAGTTCTCCAGCGAGAATGAAAAGCCATAATTTCTCATCCACCAGTCGCTTTATGGGGCTTTTTTGTCTCTAATTCGAAACATACAAGCTCTTGGCAAATTCTGGTTTTCAGTTCATAAATAGCGTTAGAATATGAGGAAAATTCACTGTATTGGATCTGAAAATATTTACCTTAGAAAGGAAGTTTTCTGTTTTTTGCTTCAGAGTGGTAATCATGATACCTTTGACTTTATTATCATCTACTCAGCTATCTGCTTTTCTAATTCTGGATTCCACTGCTAAAGTTGATTTAGTATTTGATTGAAGGTTTTATCTAAAGTAGTTCTGCCCCTATAGTAATATATTTTGAACTAGGCTTAGCGAAGTCAAGTTTGAAAGCTTTTCTGCCTTTCTTTAYATGGTTTGCAATCAGAACTTGGAAATGGATACTGTCTTCCTCCACCGGAGATTCAAGATATTGTTGATGCTCCACCTCTTCCCGCACTATCATTTTCACCCCAAAGGGATAAAATACTTTTTCTTAAGCGGAGATCTTTACCTCCTTTGTCTGACTTAGCAAGGCCAGAGGAGAAGCTTGCTGGTATCCGAATAGATGGCAAATGTAACTCCCGAAGTCGGATGTGAGTAAGATGAATTATTATTTTCAGTAGTCAGCTACTGTATATAGGTTCTTCTGAATTCTTTTCTTTTAAAACTTATCCAGTTTTCCATTTTGTGACAAGACCAGAGTGGGTTAGGTGTTTATGATGCAAGGATATTGATGAATCTGGAAATTTCCATATTACTTCTTTTGCCTACAGCTAATCTGCTCTAATGAAGAACCTCTTTTGATTGTTGCCAGGTCATATTACACTGGTATAGGGATCCACCTATTGATGGATGATGGTACTTTAGGCCCAGAAAGAGCTGTTAGTGGTCTGCCTGAAGGTGCTAAAATCAATTTTGTATCATGGTATGCCCCAAAAATCTAACTTATTGAATATTCTTACTCGACATGTTAGAAAAGGTTTATATGCTATTTACAATATCCTAAGATAAGACAGAGAAAATATGGTCACATCTTTGCATTTGCAAGRCCAACAATCTTCCTAATATGTACTACTAGTGCTTTGACAACTAATTGTTCTTAGGACAAAAGGTTTTATATCTGACTAATATATACCACCTAGAACTAACTTAACTGTTTATTAGCTTAAAAAACTTAAATGAGAAACTTGGTAACAAAAGCTGCTCACCTCTTTGGCAACACTCTTCAGCCTGAGGATTGAGGAGATTGCAATTAGCATCATACAATTGACTAGTTCAGATCTCTCACTTTCTTTCTTATTTATTTCTTGCTCGGAATGTTTTGATGGGACATTTTCTTCTTGAGCTTTTCAATCACTTATTTGCGATGTCAAATTACTCTACTAGCAGTGAAAAACTAATAAAACCTCTCAGCTGTTATGAGAGAGGGAATTACAAACAGAAGGTCCGAGTTTGCAGTTTTGAAGTAGGCAGAAAAGTGAACTGCATATTCCTAGAGTTTACATCTACTCATGATATTGAATTGCTGGAACTAAGTTTTCTCTGATTGCTGTGTTCTTTTTGTTGAATTTATTTTGACTTTCAAGATACTGGAAAATGTTAACCTTATTTTTGTGGCCAAAGCATAACAATTGGCTTGKTATTCRAAGTACAGATTTTTTTAAAAGATGTTATATGAAGTCATGGATMTTTCCTTTTGGGTGCTAATTGATGGCTGAAGTTTGTGATCTGCAAAGATTAATACCTTTCTGTTTACCAGCCTTTATTTATTTATTCTCTTCCTGTTCTAATTAGGTCAAATGACGGGCGGCATTTATCCTTTAGTGTCCGAGTTGATGAGGTACTCTACCTTTTGGAACTTACTGGTTCTGCAATTTAGTTTATGCTGTTACAATTTTCATCTTTGGACAGTCAGAAGGTTGACTCGAGCTACTCTGCTGTTGCTCATTTCAGCACTTGCTGCGAGTATTTGTGCTAATTAACATGTATATTTGTGTCTATCTTTATATGTCTGCATATTATCTTGTTTGTGCAAGGTCACATTATAATCTTTGCAATCCTTCAAAGGTTGCTAAAAAACTTGGGAGATCTAGTGTCTTAACTGGTATCTTGGTCTCCCTTATTTTTTTCTGCTTGTAATATCATGTGAACAATTTGAAGCTTGCATACTTAAGTACCGCAATATTCATTTTTCCTCGTTCCATCAAACTATTCTTGGACAAGCATGGCTGGTGATCTTTTTAACTACTTCCTAGTTTCTTAAAATCATTCTATTTCCTGAGACCTTTCCTGAGCAGGAGGATAGCAGTAGCAACAAGCTAAGTGTATGGTTTGCTGATTTGGAAACTGGAGAAGCTAGACCCTTATTCCAGTCACCAGATATCTACCTAAATGCAGTTTTTGATAAGTATGATGTGGTCTTCCATGTTAAGTCTAATTATTCAGTTTCTATTGTTTCTTCTAATTCATTGCTTTCTTTCTCAGCTTTGTCTGGGTGAATAACTCGACTCTATTGGTGTGCACAATCCCTCAATTTCGTGGGGAGCCTCCAAAGAAGCCTTTGGTCCCTGCTGGTCCTAAGATTCAGACTAATGAGCAGAAGAGTGTCATTCAAGCCAGAACCTATCAAGATTTGCTCAAAGATGAATATGATGAAGAGTTATTCGACTATTATGCCACTTCACAACTTGTTTTGGCCTCACTGGATGGGACGGTAAAACCAATTGGACCACCAGCAATATATACATCCCTGGATCCCTCTCCAGATGGGCAATACATTTTGATAACTTCGATTCACAGGCCGTATTCTTTCATTGTACCATGTGGAAGGTTCCCCAAAAGGGTTGAGGTGTGGACAGCTGATGGCAGAGTTGTTAGAGAACTTTGTGATTTGCCCCTGGCAGAAGACATTCCTATTGCATTTAATAGTGTGCGGAAAGGAATGCGGTCAATCAACTGGAGAGCAGACAAACCTTCAATGCTATACTGGTATATATCTATATTTCTAATCTTTTATTTAGTTAATTTCTCAAGATCAGTGAAAATGTTGATGTTCACAGCAACCATAGTTGATGGAACTTTTAATGATCAAGTGATAGCATTTTGTTTTTCCCTTCGTAAGATAATGTTTTCACATAGCCCTTTTCCTCAGTTTCTTGCCGTCTCCAGGAAGCAGAAATTAAGTGATTTCTTCCATTAAGATAGATAGAGCCGTTGGAGCTGGAAATTGTTTTTTGTTTCAAGAAATTGTGCAGAAGCTGAGACTACATACCATAGGTCAATATGAGCATTTTGTTGAGTCTTGTTAGTTATGGTAACTCACAATGGGCTGTCCTACTAATACCTTAAACTAAGATATTGCATATGGAGGATAGGATGTGATGCTTGTGCTGAGAACGAGGAAAGTTTGGGTAGATTTTATGCAGTAGTTTTTTGTGAAATGAAACTCTTCTGTTACTTTTTAAAGTGATGTAGGAGTAAAAGGTCAATAAGGAATTTCTCATTGTAGAAGTAACTATCGTATCGAGTTTCCTTATATGAATTTTCTTTTTTCTTGTGGATATCTGTTGTGGGGTGGTAAACCAACTTAGCCACAGGACAAAGGGTGTTCATGTTTGTTCGCTGATTTTTGTTGTAGACCAATTGACAAGCATAAGGATGCAGTTAGCATGGAAGCTGAACATGAGCTGTTTACAGCTTAGAACCCTATCTGACCATTAGTTGCCTACTTATTTAAAAGTTGTATATGTACTTATGTATATCTACTCACTTTTAGGTTACTAGGTTCTGCTTTTGTGCAGTACTGCAACAGTGAATTATATGTTTTTCTCGTAATTCTTTTTAGGGTTGAGACGCAGGATGGTGGTGATGCTAGAGTAGAAGCCTCTCCACGTGACATTATCTACATGCAGCCTGCTGAGCCACTTGAAAATGAACAGCCAATGGTTTTGCATCAACTTGATCTTCGATATGGGTATTGAAATAATTCTCTTCTTTCTGAAACATCATGCTATTTTATGCTAATTCTATGATCGTTGCATTGTGTGGGAGGTTGTAAATGAAAACCAATCGTTGTTTTAGCATCTCCTCTTTAGTTGATTTGTCATATCTGGGAATGGTTGGTTGAATGTTATTGGTAACTACTAATTTTGTGATTGTTGCTTTGTACGGGAGTTTGTTAATAAAAATCAATTTATTTTGTCTTAGCATTTCCTAGTATAGTTCATTCACTATATCTGAGAATGGTTGATTTTACTTGTTACTACCTTTGTAAGTTTTGGAGTTTGTATAGTTCCAATATGCTTATTGAAATCATTCGTGAACTCAAAAGTTCCTGCTTTATATTTTATCCGTTTCTTGGTAAAGGATATTTTTTCGGAAAACATTCTTAGTTGGTACATCTCTTCTTTCTTTGGTACATCTTTCAGTGTTGTAAAAATAAACAATTCTTTTGGGGTACTTGTACCCTATACTCTAGATCTTAAGGACTTTCTTAATTCTTAAAAGAATTGAATGGATAAAAGGAACATGTGAAGAAGGTTTGCTTGCGTTACTTTACTCCTACAATGAAAAAAAATGCATGAATGCTTGTCCAGAAGATTCTCTATTTTTGTGTACCTGCTGTAATTGTTCTTGATATCTTTGATTTTTCTCTCAACAGAGGAATTTCTTGGTGTGATGATTCACTTGCTTTAGTTTATGAGTCTTGGTACAAATCTCGCAAGGTAATAACCTGGTTGATTTCTCCTGGAACCAAGGATGCAACTCCCCGCATACTCTTTGATCGGTCTTCTGAAGATGTTTACTCTGATCCTGGCTCTCCAATGTCTCGGAGGACTGCTGCTGGGACTTATGTGATTGCGAAAGTGAAAAAGCCTGATGATGAYGGCGTTTACATTTTGTTAAATGGAAGTGGTGCCACTCCAGAGGGAAATGTTCCATTTTTGGATTTGTTTGACATGTGAGTTTGATCATTGTGTACTTCCATTTCTTTGTTTACATTGAAGATGCAAAGAAATTCTGACGCAAGGACTTTCAGTAATACAGGAAACAAGGAACGAATATGGCAGAGTGAGAAAGAAAAGTATTATGAAACTGTCGTTGCTCTGATGTCTGATCAGAATGAAGGGGAATTATGCATTAATGGCTTGAAAATACTTACTTCAAAGGAATCTAAAACTGAAAATACTCAATACTACATACAGAGTTGGCCAGAGAAAAAATCATGCCAGATTACAAATTTTCCCCATCCATACCCTCAGCTGGCATCGTTACAGAAAGAGATGATCAGATATCAAAGAAAAGATGGAGTTCAACTTACTGCAACCCTGTATCTACCACCGGGTTATGAACCATCAAGAGATGGGCCTCTTCCGTGTCTGGTTTGGTCATACCCAGGGGAATTCAAAAGCAAAGATGCAGCAGGACAAGTGCGTGGTTCCCCTAATGAGTTTGCTGGTATTGGGCCAACATCCCCTCTGCTTTGGCTGGCGAGAAGGCATGCTTTCTCCTATTTGGTTGCTGAATTCTTTTCAGTTCATAGCGATCATTCCTATTCAAGGCTTCAGATCTTTTCCTGTATATCTGTTGTATTTTTGTAGATTTAAACTGACTTTTGGTACGTCAAATTTGCAGATTTGCTGTTCTCTCTGGACCAACAATTCCCATCATTGGTGAGGGAGATGAAGAGGCAAATGATAGGTAATCTCATACCTATAAATTCCCAGGAATCTGACTATCCTTTCCATGAAAAGTATAAGAGGCTTTTCTGCTGTTAAAGACAGTGCAATATGATTATTAACATAAAAGCACGTTGCATGATAATAATTAGTGTGTATGTGGAGGAAAGCATTCTTCCAAGCATGTTAGTTTTAAATATGACAATCTTTGCCACTGGAATAGGGATCAAAAAAAATAATTAATGCTGAAGACTGATATGAAATCAATAACTGCTAAAAGTAATAATACATAACAAAAATTCATCCGGAAATAGTTCCTTTTTGGCATGAGGACTCTCCTTATGGAGAATAGAAGAAAGCTTCTTTCGCTGAAGCTGAGTTGTTTTCTTCTGGCGGAGGTTAATGTTTTGATTTTGTATGTCTCAAAATCGACTTCAATTTTCTTAATATCATATTAGTTTTCCTGGTTCCTGGACTGCCATCTCCCTGCTTACCTTTGGACATTTTTCAGTTTGTTCTGAGTTTTATGCTGTTTCCTTATCTTGCTTGTAGACTCTTGAAACTTTATTCTTGGTATGGAGTGCGAAATCATATATTTGATCTGCAATAGGAGCACATAGCTTTCAGTTTTTTCCATTTGCAACTGAAAAGAATAAATCATTCAGTGTATATGTCTTAAGTAATGATATTTTTACCAGGTATGTGGAACAACTTGTTGCAAGTGCAGAGGCTGCAGTAGAGGAGATTATCCGCAGGGGTGTAAGTTTCTTCACATCCTCCCTTTAATGTGAGTAGTATAACTTGAATAAACTTTCGATTCTTTTGGTGTTACATAGGTGGCCCATCCAGAGAAAATTGCCATTGGTGGCCATTCTTATGGGGCATTCATGGCTGCTAACCTACTTGCACATGCACCTCATCTATTCAGTTGTGGAATTGCTCGCTCTGGGGCCTACAATAGAACTCTTACACCTTTTGGGTTTCAGGTAGTTCACATCTTGATCGGCTATGGCTGACGTTGTGCGAGGCCTTTGTCATCTATGCCTTTTTTTTTCTTCACCTTTCTTTTGTTTTACAATTTATTACATTTGAGGAAGAGAATAGAGGATTTGCATTTTTTCGCTGTATCCATCTTTTTGGTAATTTATTTGCATGATATGGCAACCTGTTGATCATTTGTTTTTTGTTGGCGCAGAATGAGGATAGAACTCTTTGGGAAGCCACGACAACCTATGTGGAAATGAGCCCATTCATGTCAGCTAACAAAATTAAGAGGCCCATCTTGCTTATACATGGTGAAGAAGACAACAATCCTGGGACCTTAACAATGCAGGTAAAGGGACAGCTATCTGCTTTCTCATTTTGCTTGATATGCTTTATCAGACAGTTGCATTGGTCAGGTATTATGATATTTAGTCTGCTCCTGGCCTTTCTGTAATTAATTTCTGCCACAATTTAAGCATCCTGTTTTAATAACTCAAGCCAATCTCCTGTTCTACAACTGTGCTCCTCTGCCTAAGTTGTTTGTATTTTCCTCCCTTATGGGAAAATATGCAGTCAGATCGATTTTTCAATGCATTAAAAGGGCACGGTGCACTTTGTCGCCTAGTTATTCTTCCGTTTGAGAGCCACGGGTATGCAGCACGAGAGAGCATAATGCATGTCCTCTGGGAGACTGACAGGTGGCTGCAAAAATATTGCATAGCGAACACTGGGGATGCCAGTGCAGAATCTGATTCATGTAAAGATAGTCCGGGAAGAGGAACATCAGATTCAGAAGGCAAAGCAGTTGGTGCTGCTGAAGGAGTCAAAGAGTTTGATGATCAAAACATTGTCAGATTATATGAGTGCAGAAGATCTTCGTTATGGTAATTCCTTCATCTTATACAGTCTCTATGAACTGTCAGAAGTAGGATGGAAGAACCAATTCAATCGTGCTTTCCTTCCTAATTCCTTATACTGATGATTCTCCCTTTTTTGCTTCATGAAAGAATGAGTGTGTTGCTATCGAGCTGCCCTTCCCCCCCCCCCCCCCCCCCCCCCCCCCCCCTTTTCTCCTCTCGCCCTTCCTCTTCTCAAGATCTGTACGATCTTGCTAATATGATTTTTCAGTTGTCATTCCCTTATTTATTTAGTAGCTCGAAAGAGATCATTTCTCTTTTCTTATAAGTCTTAGGTTGCCTAGTTCTCATCCACTAAATTTAAGGAGCTTCATATCTTTCCATTTCAACCTCATCATTTCGAGGAGGTGCTTTTTAAAGGGATTCATAGGTTGTACGATTGATTATTTTATTTAACTTACTTGTTTTCTGGTCTGATGTGTACAAGAGGACAATAACATGTATCTCAATGGGCTTGTTCTTGATTCATTGTTTTCTGCTGAAACCTTTTCGGAAACCACGATTGCTATTTACTTTAAGGTTTTGAAGTGAAACAACTAGAGAATAAACCCAATATCTGCATAGAGTTACCGGTAGGTAGTGTTTTTCTCTTTCTACTGTCATCTTAAAGTCACCTTTATATGCTCTGTAGAATGCAATAATCTCGAGGAGCAACGGATTGGAGCATACAAGTGAAATCGATTGAAGAAAAGAACACTTCCTTTTCGAGTACTTGCAGCAGACTTCATTTCGTTCTTGTCTACGGTCAAAGTCKGGGGTAATTTCATTCTTTCAGAATCTGGCAGGTCGGTAGCCTGCTAATAAAGTACATAATTGTCACTATAAGGATCCAAATACTTGCTTTTAAAGGGAAAAAGAGAAACAAATTTCTAGTACCAATTGAGCTTTGCTGCTAATGGGCATGTTACTGATTTTCAAAGGAAAAAATGTATCTATCCTTTTACAAACTGATCTGTTAAACTCGGAAATAAATCGTACAATTGGGATCCTTTTAAGGTGTTCGAGGAGCAATCTCACTGGTTCTTTTTGTGCCAAACTTTCAGAATATAAGATTACATTTATGTCAAACTAACTAGCATTGACGTGTGGCAAGGTAGTAGTCTAATTACTAAAAAGCTTTTTACTAAGCAAGAGATCTTAGGGTCAATTTATATTTCTTCCCTGGATATGTTATTTTAGGAGTGAAGAAATGCATATCTTGGAGGCTTAGACCGCGCAAAGATGCAAGTTAATGAGCTATTGGTGAAACGAGACAGAAAACATTAGTTCGCGGTGCACTTGCACAAGGTCTTTTGATGACATTTCTAAATGAGAATTTATAAATTCACAAGGACATTAAGGTTGATCATTATAGCTTTCGAAAGGCCACCTGATTAACTCTTGCAGCACAACTCGTTCCCAGCATATAATTGAAAAGGATTTAAGAGCATAACTTACAGGATTTGCAGGAACCTTTGTGCACACCGAGCTTCAGCCGAATGTGATAAGAATCTCGAAAAGGATGCAGACTAGGAGCTAAAGTAAGCACCCAGAGAATTACGGAAATATACGGTTCTTCACAATAAAAATGCCTGTATCAATCCATCACAACCCCAGAATTCTACTAATCGCAGAGCAACAAGCAAAGGTACATATTGGACGACAGATAGCATCCATCTTTATTGGAGGATGCTAACGTGTCGTCTTTATGTTGTATAAATATATTGCAGAAAAATTAACTAATAACTGATTCGAAAGTTGCAATGCTTGGATAGAAATGTTACTCGGAGAATATCTTCGATGAATTCAGTACAACGAATTTATTCTTTTGAAAACAACAATTAGTACGCTCATGCCTAATTCAAGAGCCAATGAACAAAAACATGACTGTTCAAACACCAGCTAGAGGTGTGAATAATGAATAAGAAGGCACATAATTATTCCTCTGCAGCAACAACACTGATATCACCTTTTTCCAGTAAGTCATAGAAAGATCGAACTCTTCTCTGCTCGTTCCAGTGATGCATTTTCCATAAGCCACCAGCAGCTAGGCCAAGGGCAAATCCTATAACTAACTCCTTAATCACACTTGGTCCTTTCAAAGTGGCATGCGCAACCCTATGGCCAGCCATTTCACCCTAGTGAAAAGTATAATATCTCTGCAAATGGCAAGCAAACGCAACTTAGCAGCAGTTGAGCACCCTTTTAATTGTTGCAAAATAACTAGATGGCCTCAACTTAAAACAAATTTCAATTCACGCAGCAGAATAATTGGATCCTTACAAGTATTAGTGTTAAGTTTGGTTTTTCCAAGTTTCAAAAGACATTTACAGTGGTTTCCAAGTTGTTTTTGGTCAGCAATCACTTCTCGACGTGGCTAGGAGACCCTAATTGTTGACCAGGAAGTCTATTAAAATCACACCCTCCCACTTGAAGAAAGGAAGGTACCGGAAAGAGCTATCTTGAATTATCTATGCAGACACATTTCAAAGTGATGATTTTACAAAGTTTACCCTCCTATGAATAAAGGACTAGCATACTTATTACTAAGAAAAAGAAGCCTCCTCTACTGTCAAGAAACCATTCTGAAGGGAGGAGGATTATGACACAGATWTCATATGAAAGAGAATCTTGGAAAATGCATGTAAAGTTATATTTAACCATATCCCTGTTTATTTACTAACCTATCTTTGCTTTACTGTCTCCCCCCTCTATCCTCTTGTTTTCCCTTCACTCTCTATCAGCTTACTATCGATAGATACTGATGGGTCAAGATTGGAGGGGGGAAAAAATTCACAATAATATTGTAAAAGCAATCTAAGAGCAATATCCATCRAGCAAATTTTTTTGGGAAAAAAACAAAAAGTTTGGGGCTGACTTGAATCAATGGTTCGCATAAACCATTCAATTTCTGTACTAGCATTAGGTATCGGCTACTAACATTCAATTGAAAGTTTTACATCTCTTCCAGAAGGGAAAAGCAAATATGTGGGATTCACATTAGACTGACATAGTTAACCCACAGAAGACAATAACATACTAAAAATTCAAATCTAAAGCAAAATTACATCGATGAACACCAGATGCAGATCCAAATGATCTACCTAACCCTTGTAAATCCCAAAATCTTGTCAAGTACATCACAGGAACCTTTTTCACATAATCAGCTAGTGCAACCTTAAAAGCGTTTATAATACGAGATGAATGAGTATATCAGAGGGGTAAGACGATCGAAAATTAGGGTTAAAGGAAGGTTTACCTGAGAGGAAGAAGCCGAAGTTAACCCAGACGATGAAGGAGAAACAAAAGGACTGGCAGAGTGGTTTTTGAACCCTCCGGGTCGCGATTTCGGTTCTTCGCCATTTGTCGTGGTTTAATTCGCTACGAAAGCTGGAGCTGGGTCCACCCAAATTTAGTAAAACTTTATTCAAATTTCAATAAAAAGGAAAAGAAACGAAAAATACAAAAAAGATCCTAAGATATAATAAAAAAGTTTTATCCCAATAAAATGTTTTCTTTTCTTATTTGAAATTCAAATAAATTTTCTATAATCCTAAAACATGATGAGAAGGGAGGGGATTTTTTGGGTTACCATTTTACAAAGTTTCAAAAATTATAGTTATTATTTAATCAAAATCATATAAAATTTTCAAATAAAAACAATCTCTTTAGATACTTAAAAGGATATATAATATTCCAAATAATGTACTCAAAAAATATTTAATCTTAGAGTTAAAATGGTGCGGTAAAAATAGTATATCTACTCAAGCTTGAAACTTCTTTGATATTTATTTCTAGATGTTATAACGTTGGAATGTAATTTGGATTTTGTAATTTTGTGCATATTTTAAGTAGAGATCTCTTATGTAGTTTAAAGAAGAAGAAGAAGGGTGACGATTTGGACACTTTCAAATTTGTTTAGTTTATTTTTTATTGACCATACTACCCCTTCATAATGGGCTTGAGGAGGACAAACTTAGTCCTTTAAAATTATATTCCTTTGGTTTTAATACTCAACTCAACTCGTTTCTTTCTCTTCAATGAGTTGGTAAACGAAGGCCCAACAATAAAAGAAGATAGTACACTTATTTGCTATAATTTTAATAAAATTTTAAAAAAGGAAAAACCTCAATTATTGAAAAGATAAATCTCCTTTTACATTTAAAGCACCCTAAAATTTTTGTACATTGAATCTTTACCACATGTATGAACGAATCACTTAAAATCATGCATGATATTATACGACAATAATTAGAAGAAAATCTTTTTACCATAAAAGATATATCCTTCTTTAAAAGTGTTAAATTTAATTAAGTATATTATATTTATGTAATTACGTAATCATACATAATCGATCATTGTTATATAAACCTAATATCTGTAATAAAATGAAATTCCCCATTTAAAATGAGAACATTGAATCACCCTAGAAAATTAAGAGTAATGCTTATTCAAATTTTTGGGGAGCAATGGTCCACTAACAAAATGACGAAAAAATAATTAATTTTTGCTCAAATGTGAATAATTGTAGCGGCAATTGTGTCTTTTGATGCGAGTAGGGGATTTCCTTATCCATATATGTATATGTACTTGCCCCTCTGCTACCCGGCTATTACGTCACCAACCGTCTTCTCAGTTCGAACAACCATAAAAAAGTCAAAGCTACTCTTACTGAAAACTCCGTTTGGTCCATAGGCCTCTATTCTGCTTTAAAATGCAACTACCACGTCGATTGTGAGAGGCACAGGTTTAGACTATCACGCTCAGGCTCTCATGGCTTGCTCAAGCTTCTTTTGTTGTTCTACCAAGTTTTGGGCCGTCGTCTTCCTCCTATCAGCCATGCCCATTGGCCTTTTGATCCGCTTGGAGACAGCAAAACAGGCTACTCATGTCTACGAGTATTACAGTCCAGGCTGGATGAGGGAGTGCACCAAGTGGGACGCTTCCAATCGTCGCTTCATCGTCTCCTTCTTCACTGGTGGTATGGGCCAGGTTCCGATTCCGGAAGACTATTCTCCAGGCACAACTGTCTTGGAGGAAATTCAGGTGGTCAAGGAGCCCGACTTGGCCGGCAATGCCTCTCTGGGCTTCACCATCGACAAGCCGAGGAATCGGGTTCTTGTGGCCATTGCCGATGTTTTTGGCAATCGGTACAGCGCTGTGGCAGCCTACGATTGGACAACGTGGGAGCGTCTGTTTCTGACTCAACTCAGCGGCCCAGGTACCAGACTTCACCCACTTTAACCTACGCTTCTTAAACCCCCGGCACTCTGTGGCCATATTGCTAATTAACATTCTTCTATTTACTACATACATTTCCTCTGTTCAACTCATCCACCATAACTCAATCTGTAAACTACATAGACATGAGATACCTTTAATCCACCCAATGATCGAAACTGTACAGTACAATTCAATTCCCAAATTGGCTGTGTGACGATGGTCTTGAGGTGGGTTCCATTTTGTCTGAGTCCTCTGCTTCATTTGGGTATGCAATATAGATTAGTAATGCAGCATTGGAAGTAATTGGGAATCGCATAATTGTTCTATTGCTCCCACCTCAAAGAGACGGTTGTTCAAATGAATTGAATTGTTTGTCATATTCAAATTTTGTTTTCTAATAATATTTCTTACAAATTGGACTATCATCTAGTCACTTTTCTTACAAATTGGACTATCATCTCATCACTCCTCATACATTAGTACTATTAAACAATTAGTTGGATTGATTGAGCAGTGAGGATTTGTTGATAATTTATGACATGAACGGAGCATTAAAATATCGGTAGCTAAATCAATTGTCCTCCAGTTTTTCAAGTCCCGTAACTAAGGAACAGCAACTTTTTGCGGCCTTGATTGTAGTTCCTCTCACAATTGGTGTTTCAAGTGCTTTGTGTTAGTGGAGAGAGAGTGGGGGGGGCGGTGGGGGAGTCAACTTGGTTGGTACTTCCGCTGACCAATCATTGCCAAGTATTGATAGAAAAATAATACTACTCCAATACCACACTCCATCGTAAGCGGCATGTATTTTTCTTTTGGGGTATATGATAAGAATCTTTGGTATTTTTCTCCATTATCAAAGTCCACGAGTTCCATGGTTCGTGCTTTTTTTATTTATATATTTTCATGTTCTTTTCCGTCGCTACCGGCCGGCAAGCATTCGGAAACATTAGTCGAAGTATAGCATATGGATGCAAAAGCTGCAAAACCAAGTAAGAACAACACATCTCTAGTTGACCGAGATCCCATGGAGAGAAATGACAGGAAATCTCTTGTCAAATGAATCTTGGGCTCGACAATGAGTGTAATGTTACAAATCCTGAGAAAAATTTCTAATGAGTACAAAGTACGAGTTGAATCTTAGAACCACCCCTTGGATCCCCGATTACCAAACTCTTGGGATGTGCAAGTTTTATTCGGATCTAGCCTTGCCAACCAACGTTTAATGAATGGGGGAATGTACCATTGGTGAAGATGAAATAATCGTCTAAGACTTCTATGCATATATCATCAATATCCTCAGCTGGTTTTCATTGTCACAGTCCTAACCACATCCTGTTCTTCAATGATGCAGAGGACGAGAAAGCATTTGCAGACGACGTAGCAGTTGACGAAGAGGGCAATGCTTACATTACCGATACCAAAGCAAGTAAGCTTTGGAAAGTAGGGGCGAATGGGGAACTCCTAAAAGTAATCAGAAATCCCCTCTTCACTCCCAAAGAGTGGCACAAGCAATTCGTTCAGCTTAATGGGATTGTTTACCATCCAAATGGGTACTTACTAGTCATTCATACTTTCTCTGGTAATTTATACAAGATCAAGATCGGAGAGAAGGACGAAGCAGTTAAGCTGGTTAATGTAGTTGAAGGTTCTTTAAAGTTTGGGGATGGCCTGGACTTGATGTCACCAACCAAACTCGTTGTTGCCAGCAATCCTTCAAAATTGGTTGAGAGCACGGATAACTGGGAGACTGCTAAAGTTGTAGGCGTGGCCAAAGGTGCAACTCATCGTTTGGTGACAGCAGCCACCGTGAAGGATGGGAAGGCATATCTAAACCACATGTTTGGGTTGGGTTACCCCAAAAGAAAGCATGTACTTATCGAAGCAGATTTTAGATGAGCCAAGCAAATGATACCTTGGTAGGGGGTTGATCCTGTTCTTCATTTCCTGACTCCTTCCACACCCCTCCTCTTCTCTTTCTCTGTCTCGCTTATCTTGTTTGAGATATTTATTTTAATCCTCTTGTAAGAGTAATGTTATCAAATGCATAATGTTCTTCCCCACCTATTAATTTCATTTGGAGAAAAGCTTATCTTGTCTCTCTCAACCCAAAATAAAGGTGAAAGTATTTCAAATGACATGAATTCTTCACCTTGCTTTAATTATACTTCTAGTTAAAGAGTTTCTTTTGGCTTTTTGTTCATTTGTTCCTCTCAAAGTGTTGCTCAACCCTCTTTTTGTCCACTTTACTCTTTTTGACATTCATATATATTGCGATGAGAATTTAAAGTGGAAACGTAATATATAAATAGATTTTCGTCCATTTTCTTAAATTTCAATTTCTTAAATTTCAATTATCTTTGTAATCAATCTATTAGATGATAAGGGATTGAAGATGTAAATCACAATATATGAATAATGAATTGTATCTTCTCTTAATATTATGATTATATTAAGGTAAAAATTACTCGGATTGGTAAAAATAGGATAACAATAGCAGAACTATCTTTCCCCTGTTCGAGAGTCGTCAAGCAGGACAATAATAGCAGGATTATCCTTCCCCTATTCGAGAGTGGGCCCTTCCACATAATCTCTCAGAATCATCACATTGTGTATCTGGCGTAATTCGACCTTGCGACCTCTAAGTCGAAGGAAGGCCAAATGAAGCAAAAATCAGAGTTTTCAGACAGAGGAGCCTTTTGGGAGCTTGGAACGTTCTGGCAAGCGAAGCAAAGACATGCTATTCCCATCCCAATCCACAGCGTCGAACCCAAAACCACAAAAAGAGCCCAAAAGAAAACAMAGAATATTTGGGGCATTTAAAGGTTACACGTGACTTCCAACTTAGCCCACAGGAGGGGACACCTACGCGATGGATCACTCTAACAGGTGATGTTCTTTTTTCCAGACAGAATTTTAATTCAAATAATAAGAAAAACGTAAACGGTAAACAAAGAGAGAGACAAATAGTAGAAACCAACCTCACGAGACCACTAGTCCACGACCGGACCATTTACTCTATCACTCCCATCAGCAGGTGCCAGTGCATGTGTTACCTGCTCCACATTACATTATCTGGCTGAATCGGTTTTCTGTCAATTTCTCACCATTTTTGCCAATTCTTTTTTCATCTTTGCTGAGAAAAAAACGCAGATGTCCCCTCCTACGCTTACCATGTCTTTATCTACTGATTCTTGACTATTTATTCTCTTTCTTCTGCAACTCAGCAAGCCAAGAAGTGTTCTTCATGGATAGGCAAAGAAGCTTTGCAGTGAAGAGCACTCGATTTCTTGTTTTTTCTCTTACAATCTCTTCCTCTTTAATCTTTGTAACCTTTTTCTTCTTTTGGGTCATCAAAGCCACCCCTTCGTTTACACGACAAACCCATATTGGATACAGGGAGAACCCTCTGAGTTCGGCCGTCAAGCCCGCCATCGCTCAGACACTAACTGGCTTCAGTGGAGATCTTTCTTCAAGTGAAGTGAAAAGTTCAATTCTGACGGATGCTAATTTCAGCAGAGCAAAAAGCGTGTCTGAGCTTGCTGGCATTTCTGCTGAGTTTCCAAGGAAGGAAAATGGTACTAGTGAAGAAGCAGAACATGAAGTAAACTTGGGTGATACTTCCAATGGTAATGGCACTTCTTTTGATCCCAAACTTTCTCCAGTTGATTCTGAAAGACCTGAAAGTAATTCTTCGATAGTCGTAGATTCAATTTTCGACAGGCCTCAAGATTTGAGGGCTGAGTTACACAGTGACAATAGTCTCAGCAATTCCTCCACCAGTAGGCAACCGAATGTTTCTGATACACCCTCCCACAAAGCAAAACTTCAGAGAGCGAACAGCATCGAGGAGAAGAGCAAGAGCTTCTGTGATGTGACAGAAGGGAAATGGGTTTTTGACCCTACCTATCCCTTATATAGAAATACTACCTGTCCCTTCATAGACGAAGGCTTCAATTGCGAAGCTAATGGAAGATTGGATAAAGACTACATGAAATGGAGGTGGCAGCCTCGACATTGCGACATTCCAAGGTTTTCTCCTGCTGAATTTATCTAGAAACAGACTTTTACTCGGTAATTTATAGGTTGGTTTAGCCATTAACATTCTGTTTCTGAAAAAATCAGTATTTTGTGGTTGTATTTAAAGGTTCAATGCAACCAAGATGCTGGAATTGATTGCGGGGAAGAGACTGGTTTTTGTCGGCGATTCAATAAACAGAAATCARTGGGAATCCATGCTATGTTTGGTGATGGGAGCTGTGAAAGATCCAAAGAAGGTTTATGAGACCCACGGTCGAAGAATCACCAAAGAGAAGGGATCTTACAGCTTTAAGTTTGTGGTAATTCAACAAGAAAGCTTCTCTATGTATAGCAGTTGATCGATGTTTTCGTGGAATATGAAGTTGTGTGAATTGTTGATTCCGCCTCTGCAGGACTATAAATGTACAATTGAATATTACGTGACCCATTTTTTAGTTCACGAAAGTAAGGCAAGAATAGGCAAGAAACGAGTGCAGACTCTCCGAATTGATACCATCGACAAGGGCTCTTCAAAATGGAGAGGGGCTGATATTCTGGTCTTCAACACTGCTCATTGGTGGTCCCACCACAAAACCAAAGCCGGGTGAGCCCCTCTCTCTCCCTCTCTCCCCCCACCCTTTTTGGGCTTTCCCCTCGAGTTAACAATTTAAAATCTATTACTGAATTTCTCCCATTGAGGTTTAATTTGCAATAGTCTTGAATCTTCTCTAACAGGATTAATTATTACCAAGAAGGCGACCAAGTTCACCCTCGTCTGGATGTTTCAGTAGCTTTTAGGAGAGCTTTGGTATCTTGGGCATCCTGGGTTGATAAACACATTAACCCACAGAAGACCCAAGTTTTCTTTAGAAGTTCAGCACCATCTCATTTCAGGTTTGCCCGAATACTTGCTAGACTTTATGCCGCTAATGGAATCTGATATCAAATGCCTCAATTGTGCAGTGGAGGTCAATGGAATACCGGCGGTCACTGCACAGAAGCTTCTCAACCTACTAATGCAACTCCTGGTGGCGTAGGCTCTGAAAAGAATATAATTGTTGAGGAGGTTCTGAGGCAGATGAAAACTCCAGTGGCCTTTCTGAATATAACCGGTTTGTCCAATTATAGGATAGATGGTCACCCATCAATATACGGAAAGAGCAGCTCTTCAGGCGTACAAGATTGTAGCCACTGGTGTCTTCCTGGGGTTCCAGATTCATGGAATGAGATGCTATATTATCATCTCCTAGTTAAATGGCAAAAATAGTCTCCAATTTTGAAGCATAGTTTTTTGTTTTGTAAAGCTTTTTGAGATTATACCAATCCTTTCTCATATATGAAAAAGGGGGAAAGGTAAACAGCTCTATAACAAACACAAGATTTAAAAAAAGAAAGGAGAAACCAGCGCAAGCATTTACAAATCAAAATTCTTGCTACATTTTGACGAACATCATTATATGTTCCCCTCGAATAATTTTGGGCCATATRTGAAATGGCAAAGTATTACCTCGAGTTATTATTGCTATATAGACAACAAGAGAAGTATGTGCTAATTTTCATGCACTAGCAAGCTCTTATTCCACCCTGTTTCTTGTAGGTATCTACCCAGGTTGAGATTCCATTCCTAGCTCCTTATTATCTAAATTATGTTACTAATTTACAGGCTTCTATATCACACACAAGTGAAACTTCTATTTATATATAAGTGATCATTAAGTTGCAGTCTCTCAATGAGATTGGTGCTTCTTAGCTCTACCTTGAGGCACTGGTGAATCATCCCTCTTCGAACCCTCTGGCTTCCGAGCCCATATGGGTGCCTGATCAGGACCGTAACGGTAATCATAAAAGAGCTCCTCACAAGCGTCAATGTGATCCTTGGCAAAAATTCCAACTCGATGATCACCCGCCACCAATATTACCTGTCAGTAACCAATCAGCTTCATCCAGGAATTAAGGTTAACTAAGATCTTTAGATGCATACCTTTGCATAACAGTTAGGATTTGACGAGTGATTAGCAAATTTCAGTTTGTCTCCCTTGCGGTAGGCATCAAGGACGTACTGGGAAATAAGACAGTAGTATTAGATGACTGCAAAGTTGAATAGACTTGCAACAAATAGTACTTCTTATCTGCATGCCTCTTGCTTCATCAGTTTGGGGACTTCCAAAACACACTCTTATTTTTACTAAGAGAAAACTATTAAATCATATATTTCAAAAGGCAATCTGATATATCAGTCCACTGCCATATGAAATATAGGCCTAGTAACTAATAAAACCACATATAAAGTGGGAGCAACGTTATAGTTACACACTTGTGTTAAATTCCTCTTAATCATTCACCATGATTTTGAAACTAGCAGTTTCRAAAACTTTCACAATATCCAATTCAAACATTTTTTTTATAGAATAAGCACATCAATTACATCATTTTCAGATAGTAAGGAAAACGGAAGGGTAACTATRTGCAAGTACAGAATCTTCAAAATCGATCTTGTTAAGTGCTAAAAGATTTTCCATTCCTCTGCAAGAATTCTAACATTTGGATATTCAAACATCGAACTTTGGGATGCCAGCCAGCCACATTGGCTGATGAATTATTTGATTTCTCAATGCTTCATTAGCTAAATCAATGCACATCGAGTTTCACATACCATTTTAATCATCGAAATATGCAAAACAAATAGTCAAAACCACTTCCAGAAACCAAAAAAGTTAAGWTGTAAATAGGAAACATAAATCTAAAGTCCACTGTATAAGAAATAATTGCATAATCCAACAAAAACATTGAACTTGCCTGATCATTTAAGTCRAAAAGGAATGATGAATTCGCACGATCATATATTTTCCCCCGCTTATCTGCTTCTCGATGAGAGATCAATTCACCAGTGTATTCTCCCAAGTAATCATTTTTGTTCACAGGATTCTGSAACCAAAGGAACCAACTTATAAGATCATGAAGCCATTGACACTGATGCAAAAAGATATTTTGACTGGTACCTTCAAAAATGCTCCCCATCCAGCAACATCAGATTTTGCCAAGAGGATCTATAGCGCAAAAGAAATGTGAGAAGAATTGTACATACAATCTAAAGGACAAAGATAAGTGGACAGTTGAATCTACTGAAATTTCTCACCCTTTGCTGCTGCCTTAGGAGAAGCCTCATGTTACCGCATAGACCTTCTCCTCGTCGAGGTGGCTCACCCAAGGAACCATCACCACAGCTGCAAAGCATGCATAATTATTTAAAAATTCCCGAAAAGTAGCTAATCAACAATGAAGCCAGGTCTGCTCAGAGGTCCAATTGGACATAATTTTCCACATTTTTAGGTAAAGGGAAGAATTTCAGAATATAACTTTCTCATAAACCTGCTATAACCTGATGTGGTAATTTTTAATAGAGATTTCCAGCAAGAATTCAGATGGCCATCTAAAACTAAGAAACCATTACTGCCTAAACAAGATTTAAAAAAATTATGGACCACAAATTAAAGGGATTCCAATTTTACAAGCATGAATCACCAAAATGCAGAATGTAAAAGCAATAGGATGACAAATTAACCGCCTATTCAGAGTATTCAGTCAATCAAACATTTTGTTCTTTTCCTCCAAAAGAATTGCCGCAGATGCTTTGCATGCATAAATATTCGCACCAAAATTTCCTTGAAGATTATTTCCTGCATGCATAATCTTTTAGAACAAACTAGGAATTTCTTTGTGTTCTGAGTCTAGCCGTGATAAATGATGAAAATCACTTGTGGAAGCTTGAAAAGAAAATTTGATAAGGTCTTGCTAAGTCTCAACCAAAATGCAGAATTTGCTGTCATTATATCAATAGTTCATGAGTTCTGTTACAATACCTAACATGGCACTGAAAGCCCTAGACGGAAGGAAAAGAACATGAAAGGAATGACTTATCCAAATTGGAAAAGCTAAACAACAAATCAAGAATAGACATTAAAAAAGACAGCATATATAGTTGGAACCTTCTCTGACATTATCGAAAATGCTTACCTAACCCAGCAGTTTCGGCAAACATCAGGGTCACATTCACGTCCAGCAGCAAAGCATGGACACTGTCGGCTTCGGCATTGACTCTTTGCACAGTGGCATCCTCTGAATCGATTTTTACAGCTTTTTGAGCACCTAAAGATTGACACATACTCGACGAGTCAAGTTTTTAGATCTCTAAGTTGCTTATTGAAATGAAGGGATGAAGCTTTCAGCTACTGCAAATATCTTGCCTACCCTTGTCTATTATTGATTAATTTGCTCTCCCCTTTTGCAGGACAGGAGGTCGAGGTATATAAAAATTATAGAAATCCAAGAAACATACACTACATATGTCAAAATTAAAATGTGCATATTTTTKTGCTCATCAGAGCTGTCCTCAGATAATCTATGTAATCATCCAATCAATCATTCAATATTCTACATTTAGAAGTGTTTTTCTAAAAAAACTAGAGCTATCCTTAAAAAAGATAGGATGTTGCATTTTTTTCACAAGTATTGAACTCCTTAAAAAGGGAAAGGAAAACACCTTGACATACCCACAGTATTTTTCACAACAAGTTCCATTTTGGAGACAGGGGCATTCCTTTCCGCACATGGGCTGGCACCCACATGGAGTATACTGTCTGCAAGACTGGTTCTTTCCATCTGCAATTCTCCTCCAGATAGATGGATGGCCAGCAGATTTCCATGAGTACTTRAGCCTTCGTGTTCTTCCTCTTTTACGGAGCAAACGTGATCTTGCTGGAGCTTCTGTCTCCTAASCAGTARTATAAGATTACATAGATGTTGCATAAAAGAGCATAGCATAGTCTAACTTGAATGCAAATGACAAGTGCATATTTAAATTGATTCTAAGAGCCTTCACTAACTAGTAGATATTAGCTCTCCCATTTTATGCTAAGGCAAGAAACCTAGTCATGATAATAAAAAGATCAAGTGACTAGACATGTAGATCTCCTAAGTAATCGTTCTCAGAGAGCCACATACCAAAGTTTTTTCCATTTTTAATTGTTATTATGGCCAGCATATTAAATTATCCCAGAAGGTTACTTTTCGTGATAGATATTAAGAAAAGACACAGGCCCTAGTTAATAATTTACCTAGAATTTAGAGTTCGTATCTATTAACAGCAAAACCAAATGGGCAACAAAGAGAGGGTTTAAATATCTAGTTAAATGACTTAAAAAGGAGGAAAGAGAAAAGACCGTTACCGACTGGGTTATGATTATTTTCTTAAAATGTTTTACTCTATACCTAATATCAGATATTATGCTACTCTAGCATACCACTCTATTTCCATAAAGAAGAAAAAGTAAAAGCCGCCTTCTTTTTCTTTTTCTTTTTTTTTTTTTGGGGGGGGTGGGGGGGGTGGGGCATTGGCAAAAGCAAATACCATATGATCGAAATTGATTCTCCCATTATCTTCTGGGCTCGAGTTTGTTACAGCAGCAGGTCCATGAGGCATCATTGCACCATCATGATTCATGTAATTAGATACTTCTATGCAAGTCTTCAAGCCAGGAAGTAGATTCCGTGCTATAAGGCAGCTGCAATGCAAGAGGATCCATTGGCTCAAACTAATTTATTACTTATGCATTACTTCCATAACAGTCTAAACACCTACTGAGGATCGAAAGAAACATGCCTAGGCATGCTTAATCAAATAGCTAAAATGCACGTCAATCACGTCAGACCATAAGCTTCTTACAGATGGGTGCTAATGTTATTTTCAGTCAAAATAAATGTTAACGATTTCCCTTTAAGATATTATACAGAATATATGCCCAAGGAAAGCCCAAATATGAACCTATACCTGTTTCTGCCAAATATCTCTAAACCCTTCCTGTATAATTCTTTCTCAAGGGGTTTCCACTCTGAAGATCCCTTGGAATCTGATATCTGCTTGGCTTCTGTCTTGTCTTTAATGTATCTCCCTTCACCTGACTCAATTAAATTCTCAGTATTAACAAGGGAACCTACCTTGTTACTTGTATCAATGTCATCCAGATCCTCATTGGATTTTTTGAGTTCCAGGTCTGTGATTCTGGTAGTAAAACTGTGATCAAGAAGTAGAACACTTTCCATAACCATAGCAACTTCATTCGGGTCCGATGGCTTCAATTTCTTACTCAAAGATCCTTGAAAATTAGCAGAGATCGCCTTTGAGTTTTCTGACGTAGCATGTAGGGGCTCTAATGCCCTGCGCTTTCCTGTAGTTTCATGATTGTGCTCTACAATAAAAGGATACTTCCAAGTCAAACATAGTTTGGAAGAGAATAAAAATCAATAAACATTAGTAAACAGATTCAACACGAGCAACAGTATGTAATCATTACGTGAATCTCCAGTATCRGGGCAGATAAGAGCTCCATCATCCTTTTCTGAAGTTTTAGGTTGAAAGCCCATCAAGGAACCAGCTTCCTGACTGTCTGGAAAACTTTTGCCATCTCTTAACTATAACAAAGCATGGAAGGTATGCAAAACTGAGTCAAGAAATATAACTGACATTATGGTGATAGAAGTAGTGGAATAACGTGCAAAATGATTTTATAGGAATAAAGCCAATATACACATCACATTCTGTGTATATAATGTGTTGGAATTTTCCTCGGCAACAGTTTCTTTGGGCATTACTAAGAAGAAGTGCAAATTGTAGATCTTCAACAAGCTCTTTCAGTTTCCAGTATATTTCCATCCTAATTATAACTTCTATCAACAAAGAGGAGTTATATGATAAAGCTTATCAAATTGCAGATCTTCCAACAAACTCTATCTTTCAGTTTCCAGGATATTTCCATCTAATTATAACTGCTATCAGCAAAGAGGMGTTAAATGATAAAGCTTATCAAATATCATCAAGAGCATAAGTATACAATTCAAAATTTTAGCTTAAAATGAATACATGCTCATGCAAATCAGCAATTTTAAACCAAATAACTAAAATTGCATTAGTTGATTAAAGGGATACTAAGTTTAATTTAAAAGAAGCAGCTGCACATAAAGGCTAAAGTCATGAACTAAACAAATTGGTGAGCGTTGACCACCATGATGAAAATCAATTCTCCAACTGAAGCTATTACAGTTGAGAGTCCATTACTAGTTCATATCTCAATATAGGGATCCTAGGATTGGGCCACAGGAAACATGAATTAAGCTGAATGATCAGAAATGGAGGAAAGGCTAAATTATTGTTGGCAAGAGACAAACTCTTTTCTTATTCCGGAAATAGATGCAAGCATGATAGGTTAAGGTTCTTGAGGCTTCGTATTACAATTAGGTAACCATGCAACTACAACTCCAATACATACAAATAGAAACGAACTCCAGGAGAAGCTCTAGAAATCAAATTCATACAGAAGATCTTGTTAATGTCTCAACATTCAAAGAAATTGATACCTGAAGATAACACTGCTCGCTACAAGGTTTCTGATCATCTTCAGAATCTGATGAATAAGACAGCTTCTCATTCTGTTCAAGAAAGTCATGTGAAATCATGACATGGTGCAACTTAATGTWTCAGTACAGTGAAATAAATTGTTTCTTACAGCTTTGATAAGAATCTGTGAACAACCATGCAAACGGCAATCAAACACCTGTGAAGTACATGAAAACAATAAGTGCCCAAATATTCATTAACAGAGTACTAGACATAGTTGTCTYGATATGCAATTGATGTAGAGATTCATTTTCACCACCTACCAGACAACGACGACAGAAAAGGTTGTCAAAAGAATCTAAAGCAGCGCTAAGACTCTTGCCAAGAAATAAACTCCCATCAGATTCGCTATCTCCAGAACCTTTCGATTTACAATTTTCATCCTTAAGCATGTTGCAGCGCTCCTGGAATTGCAAAACATGTATGTTAAAGAACTAAACAAGAAATTACTACTCGCACTGCATAGAACAAGTAATAAAAAATCTTTCATCAACCTTTTTTTCCTTTTCATTTTTCCACTCATATTTTGAAGGTACAACTTTTATGAACTATAAAAGTTCAAACCATAAGCAGTAACCAAGAAACAGCAAAACCAAATCTGCAATTACAAATAAATGGATGACCTGGATTTCTGATGTGGTCCCACCAACAAAGTGCGCCAGGATCTTTAGTACCTCTTCATCTATCCCATACTCAGCAGAAACCATCCTAAAAAGATTCCAGATTCATATAAATAGCGGTGCTTCCTTCAGAGATTTCTCTTGTATGAATGTACAACGCAAACTAGAGACAGAATCTTAAAAGGTAATAAGATCTCCCTTAAACAATCTAAATTTGGATAAAAGACAAAGCAAATGACAAGAATACACGGAAAATATTACGTCCCCCACCCTCTAAACTAAAAAACACAGAAAAAATATCTCCTGCTCTCCAGGATCATACTATTTTCTTATGAAACTGAGAAACATGAGTGATCCGCTTATTATTTGCTATCGATTCAACAACAGAATGTGATACTCCTCAACGGGTCCAATAGTCTCTTCCTGTGGTTCTGTAATCTGTTGCTGACAATAGATTAGTGCTCACCATCAAGAAGATTCAAATAAAGTGAAATTGTATTAAACTGGACACAGAAGAAGTGAGAGGATCTACAGAGTGTAAAAATGGTGTTTTCTTCTTCCCTTCCTAGACAAGAAGGAGAAAAGGAACCCAAAGAAAAGGGGAGGGGGTAACCAAGTATAATGCTGAGATGAGAAATAACTTATACTCTTTATGAGTGAATGTAGTTTCTGTTGATACCGACCTTAAAATACGATCCTCCCCCTCAGAAAATTCATGTTTCTCTTCATCCGTTTCTGCAATCTCTTCCTCACTGTCACTACAGATCAGGGCTTCACTACCATGTGGATCATAATATATCCGTCTCCTCCCAACCACTGACTGGTCATCTGCCATCCTCTGATTTCTGTGCTGTGTGAAGAAAGGTCCAGAGAGAGAGAGAGAGCAAATAAAATCCTTATTTTGAACACATACAAGCAAGCCAAGATTTGCATCTTTCAAACCCAAAGAAGCCAAAAAGAGATGCATGATGAGATTAACATCTCAGAGAGAATGATGCAATCCAGTTCATAGAACAGGAATGAGGCAGATTAACACCTCACTACAATATTCAGATATAGAGTGGGAATGAGTCAGATAAGTGGTAGTAATATATCCTACTGCTTTGATAGAGTTGCCTATCCAAATAACATCTGAACTTACTGGGAGCCATTCTTCTTGGAATAATATATTTAAATATTCATTTAAACGTGCAACGCCACTTTGTTTATTCTATACCCTCATCACAGGTTAGCTTTTTGGGTTTTTATTGCAATACTTTGCCAGGATTCATAGCATGCCAATGTCCGTTAAGTCATCAGTATTCTGGACATACAAAGCATCCTGCTAGAACACTTCAGCCACAAATTAGAAGCAGTAAGYGCCTACTCAGTAAGGTATCTAGCAAATGCTAGAATCTAATCCAACCTGTGACTAAGAACTGAATCTGCATATCATTTAAACAATGCTCCCTCACCAAGCACACGTTAATGGAGACAATTATCATAACAATTACATGAATGTCTACTTTGAGAATTTGCTAAAGGTTTGTTATTTTCTTACTGACAAAGAAACCAGTAAACTTTCTTTTTCCAACAACCAATCTGGCTAACTTTCTCTTGTGAAGACAAAGATCAACAAASTGAGTACCAAGCAGATACATGTACGCAAAAAAGCATGTAACAGGATAAGGAAAGATGATACTATCGTACTTGTCCAAGAAGATCCATGTTGTATAGGGAGGTATCTTTTCCACAGATGGAAGTTTGGCAGTTGTTGAAGACACAACTTCTTCACCAATAACGTAGTCCCTGTCTGCTGATCCTTGGACAACCCCAGAAACTCTGCAGAGAGGATTTTCAATTCTAGCTGATAGCATTTTGCCAGATCCATGTTCCTTTGAAATTGTTAAGCTTCCTCTTGATGTTGCCAATGACTCAAGCTCTGCAACATGAATTTCCAGCTTTTTCTTGTTGTCCTCAAACTTTTCCTATGCAATAAAATATCTCTTATTTCTATATAAAATGTTTTATTTAAAATAAGATTGGAAACTAAATCTAGAATATGACAGTAGAAAGCCTATATCAATCTATCAAACTAAAAGTTCAGAGAACTTAGAGAGAGAGAGAGAGAGAGAGAGAGAGAGAGAGAGAGCAGTGATAATAACAGTGAACTGTAAATGGGGATTTTGGAGTGCAATGAAAAGAGGACTATTTATAAGGAGGATAGTGGAGTGGGGGTCCACACCTGAGGTTTTTGCTAAATCACATTTTTCCTTTTCTTTTTGTTTTATTTACATTATTGTATTTCATGCAAGTCAGTAACGACAGAATAGTGTTTGATTTTAAAAGACGAGTCTTCTTAATGATAGACGGCCAAGCCATCAAGAATTTCAATGAAATAACAAAATGCCACCTCAATTTGATAAGGTTTCAACTTAGGCATTCATGTTGATGGAGAGTTTAGGAGATATAATTGAAGAAAAACTRTCAACTGAATGAGTTTCTTTAGTAAAATTGTAGAGAGATGTCACAAAGTTTACCTGAATCGAAATAACTCTGTCAGCCTGAATCTGCTTTTTAAGTTGATTTATTCTATAACTTAAGTTTCCCAACGTATCACTTCCCTGTCCTCCAGAGAATTTCTGTCAATGTAAAATAGCAAAGTGATCATCAAATGATATGTAATTCAATGTCAGTTACGAGAATTAGGAGCAAAATAAGTATCTAATTCACAGCAATAGAATAGCAGAAACATATATTCCTTTGTTCATCCTTGTTTCCGACTTCTCTTTTCCTCTGTTCAGCAGCAACCGAACAGGGTAAAGTTCAGAACAAAATATCTCCAACGTCCTTCCTAATTCGACTGCAAGAAAACCCTACCTCGCCCACGAATTCACAAATTCTAACAAACTCTAAATTCCCTGCCTGACGATATTAATATAAACTATCACTAAAATATCTGTAAGAACAATTGATCAACCAACAGTTACAATCTCTCAATTCTAAAAGAGGTAAAAGCAAATCAAGCTGAAAGGATAATTACAACTAAATTAGGTATTAGAAAGAAATCATGCACTCGATCTCCAGGTAGTGTAAGCTTGAGGTTGATAACCATATAAGACGAGCTCAATCGTACAATTCAAGAGMTCAAAGCTTAAGGAGAAGAAAATTTTACTTTGGATTTGAAAGCGGAATCGTTCGCCTTGGAGACCATGAGAAACGCCAGCGTTGCACTGTTGAGGGAATTGGGTCGCGGGTGATTTTGCTCGCGAGTCACGGAATAATAGACGAACGACGAAAGTAATTCTGAGCGTGAGTCAGTGAGTGCATGTGGTGGGGAACGCAACCATGGGGTGCGGACGGTTGCTGACTTGACCGCAACGCTATTAATTTTTTAGTGGGAAGATTGTATCTGCCGCAGCGGGTCCAGCCGGGAGTAGTAGTTCTTACTTAATTGAGGATACGCGTGTGCGAGAGATTTAAGGAAATGTTAGTGATAAGTTGGTTCTGATTTAAGTGGCTATGAGAGTGGGCCCCAAAGACACAGCTTATGGAGGTGCTTCTCAGAACAGCGGATCCAGATTCCGAAGAATCCAAATTAGCGGTGCTTATGCATTTTAATTGTGCGTTTGCAGTGTTTTCAGAAGTTCCAATCAAGCCCTTTAAATAATTGATTTTTAATATGGCCTTCAACTTTCAAGTTTATTTCATAAAGCCCTTCAGGTATTACCAAAAATTTTAAAAAAAATGTGGAAAAGCAATTATTACATGGTAGTACAATGTCAGCGGTTGGAGATTATATTAAACTTTCTTGCTATACTCTCTATTTAATATTAATGAAAATACCAAATATATATATATATATAGTAAATTTTTATAATTAATTATGTTGGAACCATACTAATTCAATTAATTTAAATAGGTATTAATTAAATGAGTGTATTTACCATTTAAAGAAAAAATTCATATTACCTAATTAGAATGAGGTGGCTTCTAGGATTAGAATTAGGATATAGTATATATTTTTCTAGTTAGAGATGAGATTCATGTACATTTAATTATAAGAAAACATAAACAACGATGTTTATATTTTAGGAGGATATGATATATAATTTTAGTAAATTATTATTTTATGATATGGATGGACCAAAGGGTTATATGACATCTTTAAAAAATATTAATTTAGCTAGTTAGCCAAAATCAAGATGCGAAAAAAATAAAATTTTATTATTAATTTATCGAATATTAATTTATAAATATTTTATCTTATATTTTTAATCGCTCTAAACTAGCATGTGAAGCTAATAGTGACTTTTGAATCCTTGCTAATAGCTACATTCAGGTAAACCCTTTAGCRTTATTAGGCAAAAACCCCCTCAAAAATTCACTTATTAGCATTCCTACTAATAGTATTCAAGCATTAATCAGTGAACTTGTAATCTTTATAATGAATCGAGACATGAGCAAGCAGATCCATAAGGGTGCACCACCATGTTAGTAATGATTAACATCTGAGGACAGAACCCTATAAATCTTTCTCCAGCAAGCCTCGTGATTTTCTCTGTTGACAGTTTTTGGATGCCCGCACAAGGCTTGCTATTCAGGTTACTTACATCCTCTAGCCTGAAACTTTATGAATTGGCTACAATGCCCACGTTAGCCCCATGGCCTGGCTAAGAAAATTTCAAGTCCTTGTATCCTTGATCTTTGTCATTTCTTCCATTCTTTGATCAGTTTCCAAAATTCTGATATTGAGATCATAGGGTGGTAGCTGATGCTGTATATTTTGTGGTGATTAAGCTTGTAAATAGAAGTTCTTCAACCGAACTTTGTTGAGAAAACTCATGTTCAATGCAAAAGGAATCAGTGTCTCCCCGATCTTCCATTCTTGTTTGTTCCGCATCCTCCTCTCACCTGCAATTACCTTTAACATTTTCCATAAGAGAATTATGCCCACTTTGGATTTGATTGAAACTGGATAAGGGAAAGGGGAAGGCTGAATCGGCTATCTTCAAGACGAGACTAATCAGCCTCAAGCTAGAAAATCTGGTYAAATTCTTATCCAGTGATCGTTCCCCTTCAAAGGAAAACAGAAAAACAAAACTACTGCAGCATTACAGAAGACRCATGCGCGGGGTGGGGTGGTGGGGGTAGGGATAGGTTACCTTTGTCTTTGCACCATACAGGAGAGTCATAATGATGTCTTTGAAGATGGATTAAGCTATACCTAGTTTTAAGGCGGTGTATATCATATAATGCATGTTAATTGAACTTGACAATAACAGCACATATTACATTTTTGAAGATTTAAGATAATGCAAAATTTTCTTCTTTCTTTGATGGCAAAGACAGCTAAGAATCTTCAAAATTGCATGATTTCATTCTATTTGATGGACTAAATAGTTCACAAAGCACAGCCCTCGTCATATGTTACAGAAACTTCCACGTAGTAAGAGAATGGATGGGTGTTCCCTTCCATCCAATGACTACTCCTTTCCCATTATTGGTGAGGTTGAAGCCAGTGGCTTTGGGGAACTTCTTAAGAACCATGTTGGCTTGACCTAAAGATGATTCGCTGAGTTCGATTTCTACCATCCCGAATCTTGCGAAGAATTCTCTCCAAACATCAATTTTCACATTCCTAGTACACCTTTTGTCCCCCTCAGTTCCCACCATGTTACGGATCCCCTCACCTAAATAGATTCCCTCAATGGTCTTTCTGTGAGGATTATCTCGCTCCATACAATCTTCCAAGCAATCAAAGAAGGCACCATAAAAGAAAAGCGACTCAATGAAGCGATTTACAAATGAAGGTGAATTATGGTTTGCCTCTACCTCAACGACTACGAAAACCGAGGGCTTGAGCCTTCTGATCTCTCTCATTATACTTCCCAAGCTATCAGGGCTTGGAATCATTGTTCTCAGTATTGTAGCAGAGTAAACAGCCACTGCTTCATCAGGTTCCCTTTTGAACATWTCTTCCCTCAGTTCTTTCATGTTCGATACAGAGACAATATGGAATGAAAAAGATATATTCATGGATTGCGCAAAGCTCTGCAATCTCTTGCCTGTGTCCTCTACATGCTGCTTATTTGATGTTTCAATTGCAGAAAGCTTAACCGCCGGACAGTCATCCCGCTCTGCTAGAGCTTGCATCAGGATAGTCCATTGAATACCACTCCTGATATGGAGATCAATYAAATGGATCTTRCTAGCTGTTTTCACATTCTCTACTATGGCTTGCACTGCAGCAAATTGAATTGCTTGGCTGAGCGGAAGTTCTTGGTGGAGTGCCAAGAATGACACATTAAAATCTATTTGGAGCTTCATTTGATTCGTTGCTCGTTCGTTAATTCTCTCCATTGTGGTGCTTCCTGTCTCTATTTCGATCCTCTGCTCTAGAGCTTCTGCAAAATGGAATACAATTCTCTGCACTGCATTACCTGTATCAGATGCGATCCAGTGGCAACGAGTGATCAATGTGCTTGCCATATCAAATTGCCGGTGGCACACGCACTCGGCTGCAGCAAGAAGAAGTTGAACAAGTTCCACGTCCGTTGTTTCTTCAATTGAAAGGTCCGATAGAGCAGAACCGTAGGGGTGGATAAACATGGACAAGCCGTCAACCTTTTGGGTTGAGAACTGAATGTACCTTTCTCCAGCCATCCTCACAATTTCTTCCAGCGATAATTTCTGGCCCCTCATGTTCTCAGTTTTCGGACTAATGCTTACGTTATCGTCCGTCACGTTCTTTAACACCTTTCCGTAACTGCTTAGAAGCTCTAACGATGCCATGGAGAAGGGGTGCGGTTTCTCCTTCAGAGGCTTGCTAACTTCCAAAAGCCTTGGCTGGACATCCTCAGGCATAGTTGATGCATAAATTGGCTGGACTCCCCGTGGTATCGCCCTGTGTTGGAAATCATTTTGCTCCCAAAGCTGTGGAGTTGTTCGTTGGCTATTGGTAGCCGCTGACTTCTGTTGCTCGTAAAGGCCGGAGACCAAATATAAAGAATGAGCCCTTTCACGTTCTTGATCCATTTCAAACCAGGAATCTTGTTTACCTTCAGCTAATGCTTCCCCTCCTCCATATCCCCGAAGATGGAAATAACCACCCTGAATATCACTGGACTGGAATTTTGAGAACATGGCATCTGCTATTCTACTTGAGAAAACAAGTAAGCTGATGAGGGTCTTCCGTCAAACTCGAGAGAATCTATATCTCTGAAATCTCAAAGTTACATTGATCCAATAGCTATCTGAAGATACAGACATCAAACGAAGATAACATTATTGCTGATGGTGAGTTTTGGGACCCAATAACTGATATTATTGTAGATTGATTACATATATCCAACACAATATGGTGATGTTCACAGCAGGTACAACGATCGACATGAAAAGACAATTCAATCCGGACGCTATCAAATAATTTATGCATATAAACAATACCCTGCATCGAAGGTTCGACAAATGACAATGTCTTGGGGAAATAATATAAGGAATTAGTGACATGGGAATCAGCAGAACCTAGGAAGGCGATAAGAAGTCGCAGTTAAGGAGGTATAAAGAAGGCATCTTGGTCAACATTGCACAAATGGAAGCAACAAAGATCAATTCTAGGACAAATTTGATTTTCTCAAACTCTCCCTCAGCAAGGGAAACAGAAGAAAAACAAAATCTGTCCATTTCAGCCTACTGAACTTTTCTATAACTAGGAGAGAGTAGATTAATCAGGAATGGATCATTAGAAAAGCTAAAAGACACTTTTAGATTAGAAGGTCATTTTGGACTTTTTGGGTTCGTCTGCTTTGGATAAGCGTCCTTCGAATAAATGGTTAAAAAGAGAAAGATAAAATACTTGTATTCGCAGAACTCAGAAAGCCAAGGCAGAGGCAGAGAAACTAGAGAGGCAAAAACCAGATTCTCATCGAGCGCATGTTGCTATCGTCATTGATGGCGTGAATATACTATGGTATCTGCGTCGTGGTCATCGTTCTCGAGTTGTAATAAGCAAGCCAGCAGGGACTCGACTTGTCGAGCTGACGACCGAGTCTTGAATTTGCTTTTGTTGGTTTTGTTGCATCATCAGGAAGACTCGGACTCGTCAACTCTATAAAAAGAATTTCGCAGAAGAATTAATTACACATCAGAGAAAACGCGCACACAAACATATATATATATATAAAGAAAATCGAAAGTATAAATAAATCGGTTTTGCTTTCTATTTTCCGCCGGCCAGGACAAGAACAAGCTTCTTGTTGAAAATCAAGACATTAAAAATATTTGTTTTAACCTGTCCTTATATATCTATGAGGTTTTAATTTGTTTATAGATCTCATTATTGTGATTTTTATAACACGAGTCACACTTAAATTATTATAATATATTATATTTTTAAAAAAATAAGAATATATTTGTTGATATTAAAAAATAGTCGACGTTAATGATTGCGGCATGAAGCAGTGGCCAGTCGAGAAAGACCAAGTCATATAGAAGTCCAAGGAGAAAAGAGTAAAAAATGACTGAGGAACTCAAAAATTAACGAAGACCAAGAAAGGAATCGATGATATGGTAGCCGGTGAACCGAAGGTCAATCGAATCGGTAGTAGCAACAGGGAACTAGAAAATTGACTTTACAATCAGATAAGATCATAATCACTTGATCGAAGATCAAGGGTTGTGATCAATCGGCCAGATGATCAAGATGGACATAAGCCAAAGAAATACCGTGGATGAGAAAATATGGCATAACGGTAACCGTATTTCTCGGCCAGCAGTCGGTAAAAAACATTACATAATGGAGTATGTATAAGAAGAGAGAAAACAAAGAAAAACACCCCAATCAATCCAACAATAAAGCATATTATTTTTATTTTTATCTATGTTTTTATTTGATAGTTAATTTTGTGATCACCTTTTTATTATTAATTGATTATTTACTCTATTAGACTAATCTTATATTATTTTTTCTGCAATGTTTATRAGTTAGAATATTTATTTACTTTCTAACCTTAATAATATAATTTATTAGCTTATTCAATTTCGTGTGTTTTCTTTATTGCTTGCACAAAGCCCAATTAATACAACTCTTATAGTTTTTATTGATGATGATTTGAGCGTTCTATTATTTTATTACTCATTCTTGACTTTTGAGTTCTTGAAGCAAAAGATGATTCAAATAAAAAAATATAAAAAGG
>MEJB01000001.1:1234766-1263931 GCA_001752375.1 Rhazya stricta | reverse complement strand
TTTTTTTTTTTTTTTTTTTTGGATTACATGTAAAAGATTTGAGGAAAAAAATTAACAAATATAAAGAAAGAAACCGAAAGCAAAAGTGCACTTTGGGTCTTTAGACCTTTTCATCAATTTCATGAGAATTACTAATGAAGTTTCCTTCTTCTACCTTCTTGAAGAGCGTTACTACTCTGAGCCAAATGACACCCTTCATAATTCTAATGGCTCCTATTGACACTGTTAGATAATATAACCACCAACCGATGAAGTCAACCACCCTAACACCCTCCGACAGCTCTCTCTTCAGCTCAGCCACAGCCACCAAGGAATCAATCTCATCTCTCAATCTCCACCACCATAGAGAACCAAAGCTCACAGCCATAACCACCCTTTCCACCCATCTCTCCTCCTTGACAAAACCCAAAACCGTATCATCAACCAGCGGTTTCACAACACTTCTTGACCAAAAACGCATTGTCTCGTGCAATCCCAAGAAGAATATCACCCTGCTTAGCAAACTTGTATCTCGACTGAAACCAGTACCATCGATCCCCGCCGCTATGCTCCCTTCAATGCCCAGTCCAACAAATACTTGCAACGTGCAAAGAAGAGTCCAAGCAGCGTAAAGACGAGGGCGAACAGCAGGCTCTGATGACTGGCTGAAGAATGTTTCCCGGCCGCTCAAGCCATAGACAAAAGCTGCCACGCTTACAAGGGAAAGAAGGGAGTACAGAATGGTCGAGTTGCTATATAGAAAGAGAAACGGTAGGAGAGTGGAGGRCTCCGGCTGTGCTATTGAAGGATTTCCAGCGATTGCTAGAAGATAGTGGGCGGTGGAGAGCCTGGCTAGGAGAAGAAATGAGAGGGGAAGGAGAAGGCTGAGGAGGGTCGTCGTGAGAATTTGAAAAGCCTCCCGCCAAACCCCGCATACAACACCAGCAGCTTGCTTCGCTGCAGAGCACTGTGGCCATCTTTCCGAAGTCGTCAAGCCCATTAATTCCTTTTCGAACAACTAACAAATCCCAATGAAAATCTGAAATTGTTCACGATCACAAAAACTGGMGAATGAAGAGTATATATGCCCAATGCATCAAATGGTATATATGCAGAATGAAGGAAATTTAAAGTGGTTGCCACGACTTGGCTAGCAGTTTGGTTGACATCTGACTTAGTCGCATTCCATTTCTTTGTTGGCTGGATATATTTAAAATACTGCTTGCATGTCAATGCAGGAGCTATCAGAAGAGAAGATTTCACATAAAATTTCTTCAATATAAAGCGTGTAAGATTTGTTCCTGTATTATAAATAAACACACCCAAAAAAAGAGCTGTTTCTAGTTGCAGGACGGCCATCGTAATCAGACATATAAATCGATCATGGATAGATGATAAGTCAATCGGAATCTTGATATCTCAACTCACTCCTCACCAAATGGTCGCTGTTCGCGGAAGAATAACATTTCATACTATTCATGTTTTAGGTACGTGAAGCAAGGACTGCTAGCAAATGCATWTCAGTATTGGTACATATAGATATGTAGATCAATGATAATATCCACAACAAAAGTTRACGGAATAAGGAGTATTTTGTTTATGAGTCCCACGATGATTTTCCTAAAATAGGGTTGATTGTCATATCAATTTAGTTGTTTGTTGGCTATGTATCCTTATCCCCCACCAAACCAAACCAAAGAGTAGTGAAAAGCAAGAGACTTCCGGCCCCTTTTCGGTTTCTGCTTTTAAGCTGGTGCGTGTGGCGAGGGGAATACAAGTGAGCTCCCTCTTCGGCCGGATTGACCAATGACCAATATATAGTTCTAACTCCCAGGTCCAGGCTGCCACGATTAGGGGTGTAAAACAGGTTCAGAACTACCGATCTTCCTGATGTCCCCGCTCGGATCCGGCAAGGGCACTGAGGACTGGATTGACTCCASTACTCAACAGGTCTACAKTATGTAGACTTGTCTCTGTTRCAATAGGGTTATGTAAACCTGATTTTGTCCAAATATCTTTCATGAAACTCGGTTGAATTACATTTTCTTATAACAAAATAAGTTCTTTTAGTTCGTTTAAACTAATTTAAAGAATAAAATAAAACCTCACAAAATAAATTATGATCATCGTTAATTTATRCATATGCATTTATTAAATGAATCGCGAAATTAAAATAAAATATTACGTTCGATTTAAATTCATGACGTTATAAGTTTCTAATCAGACTCAATAAGTACAACGTGTATGAAAAAATATATTGCTAATAATAAAATTAGCCATCAACTGAGTCCTAATATAATTGATGAATTGACAACAACACGCCYAGCCACGATCAACACAATCCAGTATCCAAATCATTAGAAAATTCATTCGTTATAATGAAGTTGTTGACCTAATGCTTATAGAATATTTCATTGGTAACTCAAATGTCACTTATTCCCTTCTTGAGAACTAGAAATAAATCAATCACATTAATGCCAATAATTCAATGATAAAATGGCTTTTGGGCAAATTCTTTTTCTATTCTTCGCAAATTTGATAACGCAATCTTGCATTAAGTTAAAATAGAAAAAAAAAAGAAAAATGTAAAAACAAGATCCTTCACCRAATTTTATTTAAAAAATAAATCTAAACAATTAGTATTTTTATTTTCTCCTTTCTAAACCACAAGTACCAGGACATGTGTGAGGAAGTAGGAAAGACTTTGCACTCCTGTGGACTGCTGTGTGCAGTGTAAGACATGAGATTATTGGACATTTTTAGCCCAATCTGGAAGCCTGCCAAAGTGCACAAAAAGTCACTTGGACTTCTTTGGCTTTTCCAGTGGTTTTATATTTAAAATTCCGCAGCTGCTATCTTGAGTATATATTGGATAAATCAAGCTCGGATCTTAATATTCGTAAATTATATAAATTGTATGACGAATGACTTAGAAGAAATTTAAATTCTCAATAGACTATAAACCTTCGAAGAGACAAATTTCTTGTGCCAACTTGACCACGTCTCTTGTGCCGGTTTTTTGCCTTTGATAGAGTGGAAGGCTGTAGTCTCCTTGGCCAAACGTTTCTGGAGACTTAACCAGTGCATGAGGTTTTGTGTTTTACTGGAAAACCCAATGTACACAACTTATAATTTGATCACCCTTGATGACTAGTCTTTGGWTGTGGAAAAGATTATTGATTTAAGTAGATTTAAGCACAATGACTTTAGGAGTTATTTTAATTGATTATTGACAAAGTCTTTAATTTGGTAGTTATTTTATTAGTTAATCATATCTTTAGCTAAGGTAGATAGAACTCATGACAAGTTGGTAAAAGTAAACCTTTGGGAGATACATTGATACATTGAGTTTTCTAAACTATGTATACACTACCAAACTGAATAAAAAATAATGAGAATATGAAYTAAAAATAATCSTACGCTCAAGTAAAGAAGTATGATATCGACAAGAGAGGAGGTCAAGTTAACACAAGAAGTTTACTTTTTTGGAGGTCGACTAAGAATTCAAACCTTTCATAAATTATTTTTCACACAAAAAATATAATATCATATATTATGGTAAAATAAAAAATATTATTATTTGCATTTCAAGTTATATATGAAATCGGTCTTAATTATGATTAAGACCATGTAACTTAAGCATAAGAGAATTTTTGGGGAATTTCTCTTCACAAACTCTTCTAGTCTTTTATTCATTACCCTTATAAATATGTTCAATGCTTGATGTCCACTTAAATTTAATAATTAAAGTACATTCTCTCTCTCTCTCTCTCTCTCTCTCTCTCTCTTTATATATATTCTTTAATGTATAAAACAATGTCAAGTTGTGGTATCTATATATATTTGAACGAACCTTGTATTGATCTTAGAGAGTTAACTAGCAAATTAATCTCTTTGATCCATGCATGGATCTCCTGAGAAAGGGCTCGTCTCCCCTCGTAAGAAGGTAAAAGGCTATAGATTAAAGAAACACCATATAGAACAGGCAACATAATGYGCCTGCATAATTGCATATTCTTTGGTTTGTCTTCTTTAATCTCAGCTGACAACCGACCCGAGACAATGTTGCAGTATTGGCGATCGACGAGGAACACAAGGCAGTGCTATTTGCGCTAATCTGTAAATTCTACAAACTTGGTTATTCGCTCACCAAGAAATGCCAGTCCACTAATGCCTCTGCTCACTGTCTCGAGTGAAGAGAGCACCGAGTGCTCCTTTTGCTTACCAACTCATATTCATAAGAAAAGGGACTCAAAATTTGTGACCCCAAATCCTATATACGCTTATAGGATGCGTGGATTTATGAAAGATTTGCAATATTTGGTTAACATGGTGTCGAAGGGATTGGCACATGCAGTAAAATGTCCACGCGGCAGGCTGCATGGATTTGCAAATTGCCCCTGAATTGAGGCATTCCCCACTTCGTGAACCCAATTGAGAGACGCGTAGGTTAGGCATGGTTCATCATGGAAAGATAAGGATACTACTCTGAATAGTTATAGAGTGCTGTCTTTGTCTTGTTATGTAGCTACAGGATGCATATATGGGCAAARTTGTATACGCAATATTTGATGACTTCGATGGATGGTTGGGTGGATAATTAAGTATCTAGAGTGGTGCCACAGACTGGTGGGGTGGTGAACTCATACTTGTGTGTGTTGTTTTACATTTAATGACTGATAAGAAAGAGAGAAAGCAACTTGTGAATTTGTCATCTCTTTGCTTATCCTCACTCGGGTTCTTTCTCTCTATCTCTACCTCTCTATCTGATATTGCTGCTTCTGCAATAGCTCTCCTGGCCTAAAAGTGTCTGCATTACTGATACAGCTTTTTACTCCAAAATTTGAAAGACGAGCCTCTGTGATGGATGATACTTGTTCTCTGAAATTGAGATCAAAGATTTTGAAAGAATCTTTACCACGAGCTCAGATAGAGAAGAAAAGGTAATTGCTACTATGATATTGGCATGATTTCGAGTTATGTTGAAATTCTATCAGAGAAAGCTGTGGAACTTCAACATGCAGCTTAAGAATTGGTGATTATTTTCCTCAAATTTTCTTTTCTCCTAAATGCATGTCATAGGAAGCCGGCTCAAAAAGTTGTGGTTACGGTAAAGATAGAAGGAAGCGATAAAAAGCAGAAGAATGAAGGGCATCCATCAGATTGTTGGTCATGGAGAAAATATGGGCAGAAGCCTATCAAGGGTTCCCCTTACCCAAGGTCCAAATGTTTCTGTGTCTGTTCGTAGATTAAGCTTTCTGGATCTGTTTGCCTTCTAGGAAAATAATGTACTGTAAGCTAACTCGCAAGTTTTCCCTCAAATTGGTTCCATAATTATCTTTTTTTGTTCACTGCAGGGGATACTACAGATGCAGTACATCCAAGGGGTGTTCAGCCAAAAAACAAGTGGAAAGATGCAGAACGGATCCGTCGGTGCTCGTCATCACTTACACATCTAGTCATAATCATAAAGGCCAAGATCTTCTCGAGAACAAGAACGAAGAACTGAAGGAAATCTCATACCCGCCTGTTGAAGATCAGCATCATCCCGAAACCACTCCAAAGCGAGAAGAAGAAGGAGAGGAACCAGAAAGGGAGCAGAAGAAACTGRAACACAGCGAGGAAGATCATTTTCACTACTCCCAGTCTCCATTGGGTGGTTCCCGGGACATTATCATTAACAAGGAAGACAATCCCTTCAGTGAAGACATGAAGACCACCTATGATTCACCATTCAGTTTTCTTGTCAACGAGACCTGTCCATCTTATCCTCATCTGATGACGTTCTCAGCTCCTAAATCAGAAGAAAATGACTTCTATGATGAGCTTGAAGAACTGCCCACATCTTCATTTTTCTCAAGCTTCATGAAGCGAAATTTCTTTGAGGAGAGAATTCTTGTTGACCCTTCTTGATCATCTTACAGGCTGAAGCCTGGAAGGAGAGAGATGTACTTGGTTGTTCATATAAAATCTAGAATCAACTAGTAGTATTTTCATGCCATCTTTGATGAGGTTGCAAGTAGTTTGATTCTCTTATTTGTTAACACTATTTCCCATCTCCCCAGCGAATCAGGATCAATTTTCCCAACAGTGTTAAATCGTACTTTCCACCGGGCAATCAGCAATGGAAGTTGATGCTTTAAATCAGCGGTGGGAGCCAAAGTCAGAGGAGCCATTCATTTCCTTTTTGCGAGTTTGTGGTCTTTTTGTGCCCATATCACTTCCGGGGAACAACTTCCAAGAATCACGAGAGCCACAAGCCCTAGTGCAGAAATATTTCTGCCCTTTTTCCTTCGTGGATTGGGTTGATTTGATACAAGATATCATGTACTTTAATGAAAATTCTTTTTGGCACTTTTTATAGTGCACAAGTCACAACAGGACATGCTCCGGTGCTCGAATCTGGCTTCTCTCACGAGAACTAGATAGCAGACTCTTCGATATTAGGTGATGTTACGGATTGTTGTACTTGCAAAATGCCAAGTTCACATGAGGTGCTTACTGTCGGTATCGGTTTTCTGGGTAAGATACCCCGTGGAGGCATTGATTCCCCCTTTACACGAGGTATCCACTATCGAGGGTGAAAATATTCTTTCTTGAATGTATCCTGAACCCCATCAAGAGCCCAGTACTTCGGATTCCCGCAATACGCCGAGTAGTTTTCTCTGCCCACCGAATAGGCTAAGGAGCACCAAGCACATCTGCTTTTCTCGAGCTTGGCGGTTCTCCAGTTGCCTTGATCTGTTTCGTTCGTCGGAAAGAGGCCATACAGCAAAGCCCAACCACCAGGCTCAAAATGTCGGAAAAGCTGTATCGAATTAATCAGGCTACACATACTAACGGCAAATGCATTGAACCCGTATATCTCTTATTGACCAAAAGAAAATAACAACACTTTGACTAAATCGATCCAAAGTTGTTTGTCGCACTTCAGTTCCAACAAACTACTCCAAAAATTGAAAACGCCTGCTAAAAATTACGACAAAGGTGGCTCTCTTTTTCTTCAATGCCCAAGGAATAATGGTTATAATTGGTAAMTAAAGTAAAACTTGCACTGAMTTATCCTGATAAATGGAATTACAAGGAAAAAGAGAAAGAAAAAGGAAATTCGACATTGTTTGCTATCCGGTGACATGTATCACGACTACACCGCAGACTAAATATGTCTCTAGTGCAAAGTTATTGATCTGCAGTAGCAGCRAGGGGTTGCAGAGCTTTCAGCGGATTCATGATAACCCCATCAATCAGGCCATATTCTTTCGCTTCTTTGGCACTCATGAAGAAGTCACGATCTGTGTCCTGATTAATCTTCTCGAGGCTCTGGCCAGTATGATATGCCAAATAACCGTTCAGATTTGCCTTGTGATGCAACATTTCATTAGCCTAAGATACAAAACCAGAGATTCCCAGTCAGGCATTGCAGGAGATGTGTTTCTTAAAGGATGTAAAGACTCGCAGATGAAAACATCAATGTATGACATAATCATGTCAATTCAATACCCAATTCTCTTAGCAGTAATCTAGCCCATGCAAAGAAGTTCATATTCAACGGATGCTATRAGTCTGTTTTTGAATCTTGAGAATCTTGTTTTTTGTGAGTTTTCTCACATCCCCATTGTGATCAATTAAAGGTCCAGAATAGAAGTCCTGAGGATGTGAGAAATCATACTACATCTCCAGCTTGATACTAGAACAGGATTGTATGTAGCCATAAAATTAGAAAGTCACTAGAAACGATCAACAACATACCCAAGAAGACAATGGATCCTTAACAAGCAAAAGTTCTGAAGATTTAAAACTCAGGCTGGTAAATCTAGAGCAGAATACTTGGGATTAAATAAACTGCTAGTGAAAACATAGAGGTTGCCTTGGCAGTTATAGAGCTTCCTTACTGGATAGATACTTGGGTTGGAGCCCCATTAAAGCCCATCATCCTAGTCTTTAAGACAATGGATCCTTAACCAGTAAAAGTTCTGAAGATTTAAAACTCAGGCTGGTAAATCTAGAGCAGAATACTTGAGATTAAGTAAGCTGCTAGTGAAAACATAGAGGTTGCCTTGGCAGTTATAGAGCTTCCTTACTGGATAGATACTGGGGTTGGAGCCCGATTAAAGCCCATCATCCTAGTCTTTCACGGGGCACGTAAAGGAGGGGAGGGAGGAACGAAAGAAAGAAAATCTGAAGAAGATAAATGTACACGAACAAGAAATTCTGCCAAACGGTACTGGAAATATCATATTTTCAATGCAATGAATAATGTAATAGATGCTTGTGAAAAGATAAGTTTCCTAAGTTGAGATACATCTTACTGCAGATACCAATAAAAAGCCGAACAACACCCATAGAGGTATAATAGAAATTAACATACCTGAATATCAATATCAGTCTGCCCACCCTGTGCTCCACCAAGAGGTTGATGGATCATTATCCTTGAGTTTGGAAGGCTATATCGTTTTCCTTCAGAAACCATCATAATGAAAATTTTTACTAATTTCAGCAGGCACCACTGATTTTTGCAATAAAATTCAAAACCATATTACTTACCTTTAGTGCCTGCACTAAGAAGAAAAGCTCCCATACTGCAAAAATTTTATTAGACAAAAAGGAAGCAAAATCAAAATCTCCAACAAGAATCACCAACAGAAAACTGATAATGCCCGACAGTTTAGAGAGGAAAAACGATGCTTATAACAGCATAGCAGAAACCGTAAACCCACCGACAAATTATCAACAACATCCAAGATGATCACTCAACACTCAGTAATTCAAACTGCATGCYACAGCATCACACATATAAAATGACCAAGAACTGTAGTAAAATCACCTCTAATAGACAATAACGTATATCCCAAAACTTCTACAAAACTGAATAGACAAGCTCCTTTCACAGAGAGTTAACTTTAAAGTGATTAGATAGCAAGAGAACCGAGTCRCAGCTAATTGACAACTAAAGACATACGAATCAAAGTTGCTTGTGGAAGGCACATGTAACCCTAGGAATTCCTGGAAAGTCTTTACAAGAAGATAATCAGGAAGTGGCTACCAACCCGGATTAGCTATGTTTGAGGCATGAATGCTAGGGCTTTCAGGACTTAACCTACCTACCAGCCTCTATGACCTTCTTATAGAAGTAGCAGTGATTAGGAAGGCATTGCCACGTTAAACAGATCTCGTTTAGCAATAGCAAATAATTGTATCAAAAAAAATAAAAAAATATGGTGTTAATCAATATTACCTTGCTGCTAGTCCGACGCATACAGTGGAAACATCAGGTCGGATATGCCTCATTGTGTCAAATATTGCCATGCCTAAGGAAATTTGAGGAGGCAAAACCATAACTTATCTCATGAGAAAATTAGATGAGAGAATATCAAACCTGCACCTAATAATTATGACAGATAAATATGAAATATTACCTGCTGTAACTGATCCTCCAGGTGAATTTACATACATAACAATATCCTGTACAGAATATAAGAAAATCAGTAGCCAAACCGATGGTAAATTTTAATTGGAAATAGAAGGGTAACAAATTGTGCATATGAATTAGGTGTTTATATCCACAGAGAAGAACAAAAGTATTAAAGTAAAAGACAGCTAAATCGCTGTGACTTCATCTCAACAGGAGTAGAGCAGAAAATATGGTAAGACATACTACCACGTCAAAAAACAAAAATTCTGCCACAGATGGTTCATTTGCAAAAAGGAAAAAAATAAGAAATTAAACATACCTTGTTAGGATCGACGGCATCAAGATAGAGAAGCTGAGCAACAATAATGTTTGCCATATCATCATCAACAGCTCCACCACAGCGTATTATTCTCTAGATATTCATATAAATTTAACAGAATTAGCACGTATAGCCACCGCCATAGTTGACATTGAACAATTAGGAAAAATTATATGAAGAACAATAGTAGTGAATTACATATTGAAAAAGTTGGCTGATCACACTCTGGAAGCGCTCTGCAACCATAGGAGGCGGCCCTTGTCCACCCTGTGCATAAGCTGGAAAAGAAGGCGACGATGGAACTTGCAAGTCATCCCTACAAATAATCATGAATCCAATTGAATCACTCAAAGTAGAAAAGAGGATTCATTCCCTCAATCTTTTAGATACCTGAAACACAGTCAATAATCAAATTAATCAGTTTTAAGAAATAGCAGTCAGTATCTTCACCTAATCGACCAAATACCCTGGCGTAAGCTCGTATCCGCTGTGCGGAACCCTCCGGAGTAAACAGCCTTGACCGAACAACCCAGAGAACTTGATATTTTCAATTTCCTGAGAAGAAGAGGTAAAAGAAGTCAATGTTAAATTATAATTCAAATCTGAAAAAGCGATACTAGGGCATTCTATAGTGAATGAAAGTATACCTGGAGCGGAATGGTTGGAAAGGGAGAGAGGTGGATTTGGGTTGGGCAGGAGAGGAAGAAGAAGCGCTAGGGTTGGGAGAAGAGAAGACGACAGCAGAAGAAGTAGCACAACAAGTGGAGTTAAATCTCAGAGAGGAAATGCACGATTGCGCCATGTCTACCTTTGCTGCTTCTGCAGAGAGGAGCGGAGCGGCTTATCCAATAACGGAGCGGCAAAACAACTTCAGTATGTCTTGCCTAGGCGCGAGACGAGACTGGAAACAAAGAATCTCCCTTTGCTTGGGATATTTCCACCAACACCCGGATGAGAGTGAAACCGATTTTGTAGTTTTCYTTTTTAACATGGCCCAAAAATAAAATTATCAAGTAGATTTTTAATATATGCAAAAAAAAAAAAAAATAGAGGGACGTGCACGGGCAGGATTGCAATCAATTCCAATGAGTCGGTAAAAAGATGTTATAAAACAATTTTGAGTTTGATAAATTAATTTTTTATCATTTTATCAAATTTAAATAATATAAACAAAAGAAATTGTTACTATATGGTTGAAATTCATAATGGTTGAAATATTAAAATTTAAATACTAAAAAATGCCCCTGATTTTTGTATCAAATTAAAAAACACCTCTTTTGAACTTTTTCTGATTTTAATGTATGGCCTTTACATTAAACAATTTGGTCCATTGCATATATTAGTTTCATGCGTTATGCTTTGTGGAATTAGACATGATTTAATCCTTGAAGAAAGTAGATAAGAGTCTAGGAGGAGAAATGTGAGAGGATTATGTACCAAAATACATGTCCATCCACCCTCAAGATTTGATGTGAGCTTTCACCTCGAAGTCATGGTGTTAAGGATATTGCATACAAACTCATCAATCTCCCAAAGAAAGAAAAAGGGGGGTGGGGGGGGTTGTTGGCGGGGGTTGAAGAAACTAATCAAACTTGAGGCACTCCATTTTGTTTTCCACCCACTTCTGAACATAAACAAGACCTGAAGGATTCAGGTTTTCATACTCTACCTATTACCGCTGTTCCACTCTCTTTTCTCCTCTGCAGAACTCCTCTGCAGAACAAACATACGAGGAACTTATTCTTTACAAGTTAACTGTCAATTTGGCCATTCAGATATGTGAAATAGCAAAATTGTCCAAGTGAAATAAGGAATGAAGTTGACAAATTCCTTGGAACTAGAAAACAATAACTGTACAATAAGAAAGTTGAAAAGATAAAACCAGTCAACTTCTTCTCATCTGTCCAAAATGGCTGAAACATGATCTAATATAATAAAGTAACACCATCACAATTGCTTGGCATTTAACAATTGATATTAGTAAATAGCCTGTTAACTATACACCCTTGCTGTATCTGAAATGCTTCCAGCAGTGCATTGTGCTGGAACAATGAGAATAATGTGCGAAATCTACATTCTGAGCCAAAATGTTTAAGCATTTATATTAAGATATATGACTAACACAACAATGCATGAAAACATGCATGAACTGAGTTAAAGATAGAGAGCAGCAAACTTAGCAGGCTGTTTGCATCTGCATCTTTTCTTGGACTGCCTTGTAGCATTGCAAACTGCAAAGAGGAAGCTTTGACTTCGAATCACGATACTTGTATGGATTAGTACATGAAGGGCCAGCACATTTTTCACGTGGTGGTGGATAACTGAAATTTCAAATCAAGATCCATAAATCAATGATCATGTACCTAGTAATGGTGCAATAATGGCCACTTAGCCTCCATTGTGCTCAGCAGCACTATGATCTATTTAGAGGAAAGGGGCTTATTTTGGTGTGGGGAAGGGGGGAAGAGACAGACAGAGACAGTAGAAGAGGGCAGACTAGAAGAAAGGGAACCTTACCAGCTAGGTTTAGAGTCAAATATCTTCGGCAATCCCATTTCCTGTGGGAAAGTAACAACAGTCCCAGAAGGCCCCATGATCCATCTAACGGTGCTTGATCCAAGCCTCTGAGCATTGGCAGCCTTCTCCTGCAAATTAAAACAATAAGACCAATAGTTGATCTTCACATTGATTATTTATAGTGACGGCAACTACTTGTGACACCACGTACCTGAGCTAACTCCTCTTGACGCTTCTTTATTTTCTCTTCTCGCTTCTTCCTACTCGAATCTTGACCAAGTATCTTTCTAATTGCCTCAGCCTACAGATTTACATGCCACACCCAATACCTTGTTAGAAAACTACGCAATATGAAAACAAAGATGATGACTAATTGCAGCAGATAGTAGGCAAACCTCTGATTCCCTGGCTGCCTTCTCATTTTGAATCCTACGCCTCTGAGCAGCCTCCGCTTTCTTCAGCTGCTGCTCCACCTCTGTCAATTTCTCTTTTTGCTCTGTAACAAAGGATATAAGTAAGGGCATTCAACAACTAAGACAAATTTAATTAGCAAATGAGCAACTAAAAAGAAAAAGCATTTCACACTTACTACGAGGTGCAGGCGGAGGTAAACCATTAGGAAATTCAATTTGACTAGCCCCAGGTGTTGAAGATGTGTCCTTGTACAAAAGAGCTCTCTGGCGTGTAGTGAGAGTCATTTCTCCCTTGTTTTCTGCTGGTGAATCAGATGGATCCTTTCTTTGTTTCTTCTTCTTCTTTCCATCAGGTTCACAATCCGATAGCAGTTCCTCCTCCTCATCATAATCTGTATCCTCAGAACCTCTGTCCGATCTGGACTTTTTACCGTCTTTTCCAGACCTTCCACCTTCATCGACATCTTCATACTTTCCACCCTTGGAAACCTTAGAAAGACTTCGCTGTTTCTTGGTCAATTCTTCCTCGAAATCTTTATATCCTGTTGCCTTAGAAGTTTTTAGCTTCTCCAAGTACCGGATCTCATCATCTTCATCATCTTCATCAAATGCTCCATCCAAAACCCGTCTCTTCGGCACCCTCTTGCTTTTACGAACTGGATCAGACTTCTCTCCTTGCTTTTCAAAGCCATTCTTTGCAGCTATTTTCCCCATATCCTCCTTTGCGTGAAAACCACCCGTTGAGAAATCCTTCCACGGAATCCCTTGCAAGCCACTCTTTTTATCAGAAGGAGAATGATCTCCGTCAGAGTTGTCCTGAATTTAAGAAAAAGGGAAATATTAAAGAAGATACCCAAGGGTTATTAACAGCAGAATATGTGTAAATAACAACCAACACTTAATGCTGAAATATTTTTTACCATACAAGCAGCAGTGTAATATACTCCTCAGCCCAATAATTATATGCACATGTCCCACTCACAAAATATCTTGCCTTCTATGAAAGTTAGAAGATGCACATCAAAAGATGAAACCAGTGAAGATGAAAGGCATCAGATTTTCAAGCATAACTAATAAACCAATGATGGAATTTAGACAATTCAATTTCCGGACAATTGGCAAAATGAAATTTATCCCAATTGCCTACTCAATGGTATCTTCCATCAGGTTAGGCAAACAACAATTGCTCATATGGTCCAGTTAATTTGACGATTTATATTCTTCATATCATATCCTCATCAGCAAAACTTTATTCTACTCGAGAGAGAGACAACTGCAAAGATAAGTCCACAAACTTGAGTGTTGCCTGGGATTTCACATGGTTCAAACAATAGAAAATAAAGGTTACAAACCTGAAGAGTCAGCTTTTGACGTGACCGGGGTGCATCTGAAGGTCGGCCAGTCTTTGTGAAAGATCCACCGAATGAGCCCTTAGAACTCGGTTTAGTCTGTATTGTACGCGTGACACCACCAACCTTCAGCTTGACTTTTTTAGGTTTGTTCTCGTTTCCTATACTGTCCCCTATAATTCCTTGGTTTCCACCAGGAATGCTCTGGCCTTGATCAGCACCATCTCCCAGGAATCCGTTACTGTGTGACATAACAGATCCTCCGTCCTCCTTCTTAATCTTTTTATGAGGATATTCGCCCTCACCCCGGGAAGCAGGAAGGCCTCTTGACATGCACTGATTAAGGTTAAACATTTTCCCTCGAGAATTGGCATCTCCATTATTCTCATCACTAGAAACCTTACTCAAATCATCGGATACAGGCAGAGATGGCAATGGTGATAGATCATGGCTTTCAGAAAATAGCTGTTTCTCAGGTCTAGGCCGGCGTGAAGTCTGGCTCCTCTTCCTTCTTATGGTAGTTCCAAGACCATCAAATCGAGGACCACCAAGATCCTCCATTGTCAGGAAAGAGATCTAAGCTTGATTCAAGCAATTCACCAACCAATTATATGCTTAAATTGCTCAGTCGAAAAAATACAAGTGATACAAGTCGCCAATTCAATTATGGTGCTTAGCAAACAGTCCTAGTTAAAGCTGCAGTAATAACATAACAATCCATCAAAATATGAGAATCTTAAAATGAAAAATTAGAAGAAACAAAACATGAGCAAGCCATGAAGTTACCAAAAGATGTTAGGGAATAGTAAAAAGAGAAATCTTTACACACCCAGAGATTGATATTACAAAAACAGAAAAGTATATAACAGGACAAAATAGGCGTTGCTCATCATTTGGCCTCAAGCAGTGCTGACAAAAGAAGTTAGTGCATCCTACAAGATGAAATTGAGCCAGAGCAAAGGCTCTCCTAAACATCAATCCTCAAACTTATCGGAAAAGATCGACCCCCACCCCCGGGCCAAAAAAATGAAAATGAAAATAAAAACCCATCATGAGTTATGCAAAATATCTTAAATCGTAATGCTGCCACCATAGTAGTGATTAAAGGTACACAAATACCATGAATGCACTAATAGACACGAGAGAGTACACAATGTAACAGGTAGAAAATTAACCAAAATACAGAAATACGAAAGTCCAGAAGAGAAAGAATAGCTTAAATCAACTCTTCCAATGTAATAATGCAAATACTAATGTACAAATTTCCTGATTAGCAAAGAAAGCCCCTAAATCCACAATTCCCCGAGATATATCAAAACTCGCCCCAAGATAACCAAAAGCCCACAAAAATCAAACAAGAATGACAAACTAAAACACCCTTACTTTAAGCAATCGTCACAAACCTCCCAAGATGAAATCAAGACAACCCCATCATTCAACCCACCCAAAAAAAAAAAAAAAACAAAAAAACAAAAACAAAAACAAAATCCAAAAAAAGCGAAACCCGGAATCAACATAAACCCAGGTTACATAATTGTGCAATACTCGCACAGAGACCATGAAGCCGGAAGAAGTAAATTAATTACCTTTCACCGAAATGGAAGACAACCCAATTAACCACGCCTCCCCGCAAGGTACACTTAAGAAGAAGAACGAGAAGGGATGGGGAAAGAGGAAATCGCAGAGAGCACAGAAAGGGTCGGTGAGCAGGTAAAAGAAAGAGATAAAAGGGGGGGTATTGTTGTTTCTAGGGTTGGAGAAGAATAAAAGGGGAAGAGGGGGTCTGGTTGTGGTTAGTACAAGTAGTATGATGATGACGAGAAGTATACAATAGTGGTAAAGGGAAAGAAGACTACTCCCAAAAATCTTCTCCATTTTTTTCTATCTTATTATTCACCAACAATGCCCTGTAATTTGGTTTGTTGGATTCGGCTTTTCTTTGCCTCGCTGACCCGACTCAGTCCCAGACCCGAGTTAACTCGCGTCTCTCTTATGTCTGTCTCTCTCTTCCTTAGCTTTCTCTCCTCCCCCGTTTTATTTTCCCTCCTCTTCTCTACTCACGGTTATGCTGCAACGATGCGGCGCACGTTAGCAACTTCCAAATTCTACGCTTAGGTTAGCGCCCGCCCGGCGCTCTTGCACGTGTTACTATGCACGCGCTTCCGTCCACACGTGCTACTCACTTCCTAATAAATATATATTTTTCTCTTGAAAATTATCAAATTCTATTCTCAAAGTTTAGTTTAATTACAAATACCTCCTCTAAATTGCGCTAACCTCAATGTGATTTAATTTAATAGTAACTTAACATTGATAAATCTTTATGAAAATAGAAATCCTAATCTCGATTCATATATTTGATATATTAAAAATAAATAATTTTCCTTTTCTTATTAATACTTCGACTTCTTTCAAAAGAAAATTAGTAGATTTAATTAATTAAACACACTCCCATTTAGGTTTATGCGTTCTTAAATTATTTTTAAAAAATCTTAGGTCTCTAAACTATTTTTTTATCATCAAATTAGTCATACACAGCATGTTTATCACTATTTTCGATTAACCATTATATATTATTCTCATGTGTTTAATTTTAAGAGATTATTTGTTTAGAAAATTTAAGAACGATGCGTATAAATTGATTGAATTTTATCTTGATATATGATGGTCAAGACTAATTTAATTAATCTAAAATAGTTTAAATACTTAGAAAATTATTAGTCTAAGGACCCAAATGATGAACTTTCCTAAAAATAAAAATCATTGCAATGAGCTACTATTGACCTTTTTTTTCCCCCCCTTTTTTTGGTTATTTGACCTTCTATCCTCTTTTATCTTTCTCACGATGGATATTAATGTTCTTCCCCTTTTTCATTCAAACTCAACTATTTATTTTATCTTTTAATTTTCATGTTATAAGTTTATTTTCATTAATTATTTCCTTCTACAAATTTATTAAATATAAACCAAAATAAAATATTGGATTAGCTTTTATTATTTAAAAATTCAATTTTGCTTATATTTTCTTCAATAATTTAGATAATTAAGACACAATATTAACATCATAAAACATATTAAAATTTTAACTTTTTACAACGTTTCTCAAATAGAATTATTTTAAATTCCTTCAGAGTATGAGAAAATATTAAATCTATTAAAAAAATTATTTCTTATGTATCAAAATTAATTCAACCACGTCCATATATATATATATATATATTCAAGAACAACAGTTAGAAATTTAATTGAAGATATTATTCGTGGGTGGAAAGTACAAAATGATTCTCCTTGAATCGATGAAATGAAATTGAAATTAAAGAATTACTGGATTTTTTTTTAATATATAATGAGAATTACTGTATTTTGTGTTCTGATAGGAATGAAAAGAATTAGCTATTGATTTTATCAAGTTGTTCTAAGCAATCGCCTGTTACCCCCTTAACCCAATCGTCGAATTTCTTGAACTCGGGTTCCTCTCCGACCATTTCGTGGAGGCAGTCATAGCAGGTATCGACGAAGGTGGAAATGCCCTCCACATCAACCATGGCCTTGTAGTAGTCACCGGTGGACAAATCATCCATCACTTTGGAAATGTCATCGTTGGCATCGTCGTAGTTCTCTTTGCATTGTTTTAGGCATGTGCGAGTTTCAGCCTGTGTTTCAGGATCACTCAACCGCTTTGCGATCACGTTCTTGACAAATATGTCGGTCTGGAACTTCACAGCAATCACGCTTGACTCGACCACCTTGGAAACTCGGCCCTCGACATCTTTCCCGCGAGCTGGAGCTTTAACTGCCGGTGTAGTTACAGAAGTCTCCAACAGGCCGTAGATTTCCCCTATGTCGCCAGAAGAAGAAGAGGAAGAAGTAGTACTAGAAGGCAGAGGAGATGRAGCAGAGGCCGGAGAGGCATCGGGTGAGGACGAAATGTAGGAAACGGGTGTGGGTGGTGAAGCCAACTCTGACTCTGAGGATCCCGGTGAAGGACCCTCAACCTCAACCCCTATCTTTGCTGCACTGGGGGCTTGAGTGGGACTTGGGACGTCGTGTGCGAAGGCTAGGCTTAAGAAAATGGAAGAAAGGAAGATCACGAGCAAGAAGGCACGGTTATTCTTGAATGCCGCCATCGTGTCTCTTCTCCGGTGGCGGGATAAACCAATAGAGAAGAGAAATGAGAGGCGATCGATGAATCCAACAGAAGAAGAAAAAGCTTGAATAGGATATTATTAGCTGGGATGAATGTTAAAGGCATTGGGGCGGAGAATATATACTACTTCCAAATGGGAACTGGAAATGGGAAGAGTGAATCCTGGAGGCAGTGCTTAAGAATAGGATTAACTTGGTTGGTTGTCCTGAGAGGATTCTCCCAGTCTCAAAAAGGCTTTACTACTTATTCGGATCCGTTCATCCATGCAAAATCAAACGTCTAAGCAACCTTTAGTTTGAAGCTAGCTAAGCTAATTCTGTTGTTCTCCTTCGCCATCGGTAAGTCAGGTCGGCATCATTTTCGATCACTTGCTTACTTAAGAATGAACCACTAGATGAAACTGCCCTTGGGCCTTCCTCATTCGGTTTACAATGGGTTTTTGCTGCCTAATCACGACCATTGGTGCCAATATAGATGTGTTTAAGATCTCTTTTAATACTGATAAAGCATAACAATTCAATACTTGAGCTCACACATCCTGCCTATCTTCCACTATCATGGAACTCAGTAACAGGACCCCGGGTTGGGGTGGGGTAGCGCGGAGGTTAAGGTTTGCACTGTAACCACAGAGTACTCAAAGCTAGCATGAGAAAATAAAATGAGCAATTGAAAGGGAACTAACTTTGCAATACAAACAGATACAAAAGAAAAGACCATATTTACACTCTCATCCAACAAGTAGAGAACAACCACCTAATGGGGGAAAACTGACAATGGTTCTCTACAAGGGATGAAAGAAGCAACCAATTATCAGGCCTCACCCAAAAAAAGTTGCAAATTACAATTAGTCGTTCAATTTTGACCAGGCCAGCATTATCCACATTCTCCACCATCCTGACTGACAGATCTCATAGGTATACAACAACAATACAAAATTTAGGACCATACTGAGATGCCCAAAGATAAACCATTTAGCGTCCTTCATGAAGATCTTCCGAGAATACAGCTGTCCGCGAGATGTTGTCGCTTTCAAAAGCACTCAGACCAGAGTAAGGACCAGAAGAAAAGATTGACGATGTACCATCAGACTCGAAGGTTGTTGATGACTGTCTACGATTGGGACGGCAGTTGGAAGCTAATGCAGAATCCTGATATTCTGTTACACGTTGTACCATTTTAAGCGACTGTACCACTTCCCCCATTGTAGGGCGTTGGCTTGCCTCGGGAGCAACACAAGCTGCAGCAATCGTGCAAACCCGTACAAAATCTTCCCTCGGATACTTCCCTTCAAGCCTAGGATCCGCAAGTTCTTCCAATCGATCCTTATCTCTAAGTATTGGGCGGGCCTGAAACCAATAGCAAACCAGTATTTGCAACTTTTACTTGGCTAAAAGCAAATTGTTTGACCACGGCAGAATTCAAGTCAATCAACAAAGAGAGCATGAATAATTATAACTTAGAATCACTAACCCATGTAACAAGGTTCTCTTGTCCTGATGGTTGTGACATATCTACAGGTTTCCTTCCTGTTAACAACTCAAGCAGGACAACTCCATAGCTATAGACATCACTCTTCACCAGTAGGTGGCCAGTCATAGCATATTCAGGGGCTACATACCTGTGAAAGAGTTTTTAACTCCATTTAGGGAAAATCAGAATTTGCATTACTAAGTTGTTCAAGAAAGAGACTAACCCAAATGTGCCCATAACACGCGTAGACAAATAATTAGCCCTGCCTTCAGGAGCCTGCTTTGCCAAACCAAAATCAGCAACTTTAGCATGAAAGTTGTTCTCAAGCAAAATATTTGACGCCTTAAAGTCCCTATGGATGACACAAGGTTGAGAGTCCTCATGCAGATAAGCAAGTCCTCTCGCGGCATCAAGGGCAATCCTCATTCTGGTGTCCCAGTCAAGAGGGCAGTTCATACCCAAGGGACCTGTAGCAGATCAAGMACAGTGTTAAATTACCTAATAAACCATCCCAGATGCTTTTTGAGTTGCAAAATATCAATATACATCTCTTTTTATGACTCCATTTTCTCATGCACAAGTCTGCGGGTGTATAATTGGCATGGAAATGTGGCCATGAGTAATTACCATGGAGCCAGGCCTCCAAACTTCCATTTGGGACTAGCTCATAGCAAAGTAGGTTTTGCGAAGAGTCACAACTGCTATAATAGCCAACAAGCTTTACAAGATTACGGTGATGAAGCCTGCTAAGCATCTCAACCTCAACCAGGAATTCTTTGTCCCCTTGCTGGCCTCCACTAGTAAGCCGCTTTATTGCTACAGCTGTTCCATCACTGAGTACGCCTTTGAAAACCCGACCAAAGCCACCCTCACCAAGTATGCTAGCAGGTTCAAAATTGTTTGTAGCTTCTTTTAGTTCTTCATATGCTAAAAACCTTGTACTGGTAGGGTGTGGAAGAGATCCTACTGGTGGAACAGCACCTACAGTCGTTGTCTTTCCTAAGAAAATTAAGAGGGACAAAAACAGGTCAGCAAGTCGATGGAAAAAATCAAAGGGAAGTGCACAAAAGTCCTTGTATACGTACCCACATCTTTGGGAGATGCTTTCTTCTTTCCTCTTTCAGAGGTACAACGACAAATAATGAGCATGGAAAGAACAACAATGATTAGGATTCCAGCACCAATCCCAATAACAAGAATTAAACCTGTATGTTTTCCTTTGTTGGAAGGAGCAAATGGTGCAGGAGTTGTAGGTAAATGTGGAGGTGATTCTGCCGGAGACAAAGCGGAAACAGGAGCTGCATGCATGAGGAAAAATGTTACTTGGAGAGTAAGGCCGTGTTTGGTCAAAGATTTAAGTTTTGAGTTAACCTTCTACAAATAATCAAAGAAAGCATTTTTAGCTATATTTTTTGTTCTTCCTTTTTGTTGTTTTGCTTGTACATTTCCATCACAAAACCACAAGCCAAACAAGAGAAATTACTTCGTAGGAAGTCCTTTTCCTTAGTATTTTCCCTAGTTAACCAAATAACATGTGGATTTTCAATTTCCTAAACATTTCCTTTTCACTTTTGCTCGCTGAAATCAATGAACCAAAGGAGGCGTAAAAATAAAATGTTGCAAAACTCAAAGGAATAGAAGTGAGGAGTAGAAATTTACTGTGTGTGAAAATAGAGAAACTGATTACCAGTGACTATCTTGATATTCGCCCAAGTCCAATAATAGCTGAAATCTCATGCCAAATTGGAGATACAAGTTCCTTTTCAGTTTCAGAACTTTTTTTTTGTTGTTTTAGTTCCTCTTAGAGTTTCTAGGCTAATATACAATGAAAAAGGGGGAAATTTTCTTCAAATTACTTTAAAGGTTAATACTAGAAGACTAGACATATGGGCACAAGGTGCAGATAAGGTTCCAGTTTCAATACTTAGCTTATTCATGGTTTCTGGGATCATCAAGTTGACATTTATAAACAAAGAACCAAGCTTGAAAAACTAGGTGGGGGCCTTTAAACTATAGAATACAATCAAGCCGATTGCATTTCAAGTACCAAAGGCAAGTCACCTATAACAGGCAAAGATATATATCAGTACAGCAAAGCTATAAACATGCTAAACCATACCAATGGGGATAGAATTTAGAATTCCACATCAGAATGGCAGCTTTTGCAGGATGACTATATACAAGGATTTACCTTGGGATGGAGCAGGGGGTCTAAACCAGGTCAAATTAAGGAGTTGGTAGTCACCCACCAAGGCAGGATCTAGATGGACCTTATGCAAAGAGAGAGATGAGTTTATCCCAGCAGCTTCACTAGCAGAGAAGCTAATTCCTTTGTGTGGAGTAACATCCATCGAAATGTTTAGCCTTGATAAACCCAACACATAAAAGTTAATAAGCTCAATCTGTGAAACCTGCAAACCTAACTCAGTCGCAAATTCTTCAAGAAAATTATTCCAATCAGGATTAGATGACACATTTAGGAGGACAAGGTCAAGTTTAATCGGGAACACGCAGTGGCAACCCTGGCTCCCACGCTTTAACACCATATCTGGTCCGCAGCAATCTAAAATGGTCAGAGTTAGAAACTAATATTAGTACAAACTAACAAAACAAAAGATGGGCAAAATGGTAAATCACAAATATATATGAAAATTCTTTGTAAACCTTGTATTCGCATAGATAAAGAGTAATATTGACAATCTAATTAAAAAGTAATTGGCAATGATAATCATCAATTCTTTGGATGATGAGCCTTACTGGAGGTGTGAGGTGAAAGTGGCGGCTGAACGAGACCAGTAGGCAATGTACTGGCACCAGATTGTATTGGAGCAATCTCTGCAAGGCGTGGATGTGCAAGGCCAGCACTAGGAGGAACTGGACTGCCCTTTTCCATTGATGGCTTGGATAAGCTTGAACTTGAAGGAGGATGAGTAGAAGTTACCAATGGACCATATTCAGGAGGCTGCATTGGTGCTAGAACAAGTCTTGAAGCACCATAAGGTGAGATATTTTTCCGACGTGGCCTGTGGAATAATGGTAGTTTTGCAGGCAATGGAAGATCACGCATAGTAGGCGGGGCCAAAGGCATAGTGGCCGGAGATAGTTTATGTGCTTCCAATGGATTATCAGGTAAATCAGCATCAGTGACAAATAAAACACAAGATAAAACAAACAGCTGTCCAAGAATTGCCCATTGGACCTTCTTCAGTATTCCTACAGATCATATAAGCCAACAAAGTCAAAGATGAAGAGTTGGGAAGTAATGCCAGCAACAATTACGGATACAGGTAAAGGGTTAGGATAACAAAGAACGCTCTTGAAAGAAATATAAGGAATGAAATACACAAATGGAATGCTTGGAGCCCTCGAAGAGAGGAGATGAGAGTTCGAGTACTCTGCATAACCACTTAAGACAATACTACTCTTGCAGACTACAAAAGAACTTCAGAATTTAAAATTTTCTAGTTTATCATCTTTTTCCTTGAAGTTATACCTATAATATGTAGTTATTAACATCCCATTGCATTTGCACCACACAAAATGATTAAATTCAAAGCTCATAAAAAGAAAATTGAGAGCAATGACCACTGGCAAAAAGGAAATTTGATTCCTGAAGGGCAAGCTAATACTAAAAGAACCAACTCTTCGACCTCAAAACCCTAACTTGGGCAACTCGATTGTACACAAGATAATTCTTTCTAAAAATAAAGCAACCATCTCACATTATGCAGCTATAATATTTATTAAATGACATTCATTTCAAAACTTTAACAGAAAAAATAATAAGGCTTCAAATGGTACGAAAGTAGGAGAACATACCAGTGGCACGAGAGAGGAACAGCAGTAGCAACTTTGCAGTACCCGTCATCACTGATGCCGACGAGTACGAACCGTTCAGATCTGAGAAATTATGTCAAACAAAGGGCGAGATCTTCCAGCTGAAGAAGACAATAGCTGGACAAGAAAGCAAGCAACACTAGGRGCAAAATCCATAGGTATCTACCACCAGTGAATGGGGATCGAACGGTCCGGAAATCTTCAGAATATGAACTCGAATTCGAGAATCTTCGGTTGCACTTCCCACCATTTCTTGAGCTCGAACAGAACTGATATTCAAATCAATTGAATTCCAGAGAGAGGAAGAGAGAGAGAGAGAGAGAGAGCGGAGAAATTCGAGACTCTTTGGGTGGGAATATCGTTCTCTTCACTCTACTCAGCTCATCAATTTTTCCTTTTTGTTTTTTTTTTTGGATGTTTTATCTAGTGACTAGCGATAGGAGTGATTACTCAACGTGCGCCATTGACGGAAAGAATTAACATAACGGTAAGAAACGAGGGACGTTGTCAGTCACGTCGCTGTTGAAGCTTTCGGTACTCTTGTGGTGTGGTGGCCGTCCAGCTATCGTACAGGATGATGACTAATGAAGAGCAGTTAATATTTTATTTGACAAGATAATTCAATATTTAAAATTAAAAACTTATTTGATACATAAGTTGCTTTTTAAATTCTTTATATATATAAAATCAGTTTGCACATTGGAGATATATGGATGTTTTTTATAAATTTTAAGTTATAATTTTTTTTAACTTAATCCTTCAAAAATGAATAATATATGCAGATGTATGGATTTAATGAGTTTATTAATTCTTTTTTATGATAAAGAGTTGATTCTATTTCTCTAATATTATTTTCGATACTTTTTAATTTTTTTATTCTTGATGATTGAATAATATAAATTAACTTCAATTTAATTTTATTTAATTAATTCCATAAATTATTATGTATAATAGGCTCGCTCGCAAATATAATTATGCACTACGTATATAAAATTACATGAATTTACTAAATTTTATTTTCCTATATGAAGTATTTTTAGTGTTTGAAAATTAATTTTTCGTAAAATGTAAATAAACATTTTAGTTTTTAGATAATATAATTTAAATATTATTTGGAGATACACAACAAATGGAGATCATAATAACTTTAATGAATATAAATATAAATATACAAATAATTTCTTTTATTACGTTATTATAATTTAATAAATTAAATGAAATATTTATAAAATGTATTAAATTATCTCGAAGGGATTAATATTATTTTTTTCACATTTTTTATAAAATAGCGAAAATTCATCTAGTAGATACTTAAATGCACAAATTTACCAATACAAAATTGAACATTCCTAATGTTTTCAAAATAAAAAGATACTTCATTTCAACTTCGACAAATTTTTTTATTAAGACTGTTAATTTAAATAAATGATAATTACATAGAACTTACCGCYAAACTCCTTATTCACAGGTGYGCTATTTTCCTCGCCAACCAATTCGACGTCGTTGCAGAGGAAGTATTTTAGGACACCATTGTAAGAAGAAGCGTTGCCGATTCGGTTCTAAAGGCGCGCTGAAAACCCCTATCAGCTGGGTTACTGGAACATTGTAATTTGGGGAAGGAGGGTTTATGAGAGAGAGAGGTTCTCCCAGTACGATTTCCAATCTAGGGTTTCATATTCTTGGCTAACTGAACGATTCCAAGCTTACTTATGTCGAAGCGGAAGTTCGGATTCGAAGGCTTCGGCATCAATCGCCAACCAACCTACAAKTTTGAGCGCTCACAAGCCCCCCAGAGACTCTACGTTCCGAGCTCCTCTCGCTCCGGCAGCCACGACAATTACGAAGACACCGATTTGGACAACATTGATTACGATGAACGAGATGGCGATAATGATAACGACGACACCAATAAGAATAACGGCGCCCTTGACAACGATGAGATTGATCCTCTGGACGCGTTTATGGAGGGGATTCATGAGGAGATGAGGGCCGCGCCACCTCCCAAGCCAAAGGATAAACCGGAAAAGTATAAAGATGACGAAGATGATGATCCGGTGGAGAGCTTTTTGAAAGCTAAGAAGGATGTAGGATTGCAATTGGCTGCTGATGTTCTTCACGCTGGATATAATTCGGATGAGGAGGTTTATGCTGCTGCCAAGGCGGTGGACGCTGGACTGCTAGAGTATGATTCCGATGATAATCCTATTGTCCTTGATAAGAAGAGAATTGAACCTATTCCAGCGCTGGACCATAGCTCAATTGACTATGAGCCCTTTAATAAGGATTTTTACGAGGAAAAGCCTTCAATTTCAGGTAAATTCAAGCTTCTTTACTAGCTCGGGGAAAAAAATTCCCTTTTTGGATGTAGTACTGGGTCAGTTCATAATTGATATATCAAATTAGGTTTCTTCGTTGCACAATAAGAGAAGTTATCTGTTGAGAGTTATCGGACGCTTGTATTTTTGGCCCATCTTTAGACCAGTAACCGAAGTCAGTACTGTAAACCAGCAACAGAAGGAATAAGCCAATTAAAAAATGAAACAAAAACCAGTTTATTTCTCATTTTATTGTTTTATTTAGCCTTTTGCAYTAAGTTAGTCTTTTGTTTCCTTCAGGTATGAATGAGCAGGATGTTGCCGATTATAGAAAGAGCTTGGCAATTCGAGTGTCAGGTTTTGATGTTCCAAGACCAGTAAAGACATTTGAAGATTGTGGGTTTTCGGTTGAACTCATAAAAGCCATTTCAAAACAAGCATATGAAAAGCCCACGCCAATACAGTGTCAAGCTCTGCCAATAGTTCTTTCAGGAAGAGACATCATTGGTATTGCCAAAACTGGTTCTGGAAAGACTGCTGCTTTTGTTCTCCCTATGATTGTCCATATTATGGATCAACCTGAAGTTGCAAAAGAGGAAGGACCCATTGGAGTGATATGTGCGCCAACTAGGGAACTAGCACATCAAATATATGCGGAGGCAAAGAAGTTCTCAAAATCACATGGTATCCGTGTTTCTGCAGTTTACGGTGGGATGTCTAAGCTTGATCAGTTCAAGGAACTCAAGGCTGGATGTGAAATAGTTGTAGCTACACCAGGGAGATTGATAGACATGCTGAAAATGAAAGCCCTAACAATGCAGAGAGCAACGTACTTGGTTCTTGATGAGGCTGATCGGATGTTTGACCTTGGTTTTGAACCGCAGATAAGATCCATTGTTGGTCAGATTAGACCGGACAGGCAAACATTACTCTTTTCAGCAACTATGCCACGCAAAGTTGAGAAGCTTGCAAGGGAGATACTCAGTGATCCAGTTCGAGTAACTGTGGGTGAGGTGGGTATGGCAAATGAGGATATTACACAGGTAGTCCAAGTGGTTCCCTCGGATGCTGAGAAGTTGCCTTGGCTTCTGGAAAAGCTTCCTGGATTGATTGATGATGGTGATGTTCTAGTTTTTGCTTCTAAAAAGGCCACAGTGGATGATCTTGAATCACAACTGGCACAAAAGGGTTTCAAAGTTGCTTCTCTTCATGGTGACAAGGATCAGGCTTCTCGTATGGAGATACTGCTAAAATTCAAGTCGGGCACATACCATGTTCTCATTGCAACTGATGTAGCTGCCCGTGGTCTTGACATCAAGTCAATTAAGTCTGTGGTAAACTTTGATATAGCTAAGGACATGGACATGCATGTCCACAGAATTGGGAGAACAGGTCGTGCTGGTGATAAGGATGGTACTGCATACACTCTCGTCACACAAAAGGAGGCACGATTTGCGGGTGAGCTTGTCAACAGCTTGATTGCTGCTGGTCAAAATGTTTCTATGGAATTGATGGATCTTGCCATGAAGGTACTTCTGGTGAATTTTTTGACAAGTTCCCCATATCTGTTATTTTACTGTTTGAACTTCTTCGACGGGAATGGCTTATAATTTGTATGCCCTTTCGACAATCTAGTGCAGCTTTTGGGTGAGTAACATGAATGAGTAGCGAGGATTGGGATGGGTGACGCACTTCATGATCTTTATAAACCTTTTCAGTTGTATTCTATCTATAGATACTTTGCTGTTATAGTTCTTTGTAAATTTTTTAACCTGCAGCCTACCTTGTATTTCCATTGTGGAGTCTAGTAATTGTTTCTTAGGAAACACTTGCTTAGAACTTGCTTCATAACTCATAAGATCAATACGTCAAGCATCAAACTGATCTTGTTTGTCTTCTGCTGAATTTTTGGACTAAAAACACATCTGTTTTGTGGAGCGGCAATTCTACTTCCTTTCCATCTTCATCTTCTACCTTAAGAACTTCTTAGGATTCAAAATTTTCTGTAGCCAATGCAGATCAACTATTAAACAATACATTTTCCAGTGTAGTATGTCTGGATTTATTGAAACAATACATTTTGAGGTAGAAATTGAATAAACTAGYGACGATTATTACATTTCAATGTAGGATATCCATAATTTTGCTTTTGTAATTTGATTTGGTGATTCTGGATTGTTGTAAGAGTTATCAGATTCAGTGTGTTTATGTTGTAATAACGAAGTGATATTTACCTTTTAAATCATTAGGATGGGAGGTTCAGATCCAAACGTGATGCACGAAAAGGAGGTATGCATTTTGATTTTGCAACAATGTGTTGATGTACACTGTTTTACATGGTTGATTGCTGCATCTTTGAGAATGGCTTTGTCTCTGAGTTTTCTTCTGAGAATCCTTTATGGTGTCTTTGATCTTCTAAAAGAGAAGGATTTAGATGAACAAATGCTCATTACAAGAATGAAGCTTCCCTATAACTTTACTTTTTTTTCTTCCCGTCAGTAATTTTCGTTGCCTCTTTACTTACAATAAGTTTAATTTTTTACAATAAGTTTAATTTTGCAGGTGGGAAAAAGGCAAAGGGAAGGGGAGGTAGTGGAAGAGGGGTACGTGGTGTGGATTTTGGTCTGGGTATTGGATATAATCCTGAATCAAATAATAGTTCATCATCCAGTGCTGTTCCAAGTCCCCCCGCTGTAGTTAATCCATTGAGGTCAGGGACAGGGATGGCCCAGTTCAAGAGCAAATTTGTTGCCGCATCATCAAACTCCCAAAATCAGGGTGTAAATAGCAGTTCAAGCTTGTACGCAACCAAAAAAATGGTTTTACCAGGCTTCGTTTCTGGTGGGACTATTGGTGGAGATGTAAGAACTGCTCGGGTGGYGAGCTCAACAACTGCTGGTGCAGTTCCAACTGGAAGTACCTCTGTACCAGATGCAAGAGACAATACAAATCATAAGAACTTAGAAAGGTGAAATAGTTTTTTAGTTTTTTGTCTGAACTTTTCTTTTGCTTTTCTTCAGAGTTACGGAGAAAAATGAAAAATAAAATGGAGCAGAGGTTGGAAGAAAGAAGAATGATTCTATGTGCTTCACATAAGTTACTGTTAAAGTAATGTTTATGTATTTGTTTAATTAATTMTTGCAGTTCAAGGGAAAGACCTAGAGAAAGGCGGAGACCCTCTAGCTGGGATCGCTAATCAGGGCAACGTCATCTCAGTGTGAATGTAAACTTTGGCATTTTGGTTCACGCTGTCTTGTTTGTATTTGTATTGCCTTCAACTTTCCCGACACACTGGATATTTTCTATTTGAGATTATAGGAATTTGAGTTAATAAAACTTGCAAATATATATCTCTCTCTCACTCTCTTGCACATGCAGAGGAGTTTATCTCTCCGTTCTCTGCTACT